>NDXB01017729.1:107260-152153 GCA_002631895.1 Agapornis roseicollis
CCCCCCCAAAAAAAAAAACCCAAACCCACAACAAATTGGTAAGCATGAAAACAGTGAGAAACAGTAGGACAATCTCTCCCCCTCCTCCTCAAATCTGCATTTTGAAGGGAGGAGTAAAGGGGGGAAAAGTTTGAGGTGAATAAGGTGACAGACCCAGTGTAAAGGGGAGAAACAAAGTAGGGAGAAACTGTAATTGTCCTGGAAGTAGAGCAGATTAAAGAAGCAAGGAGGAAGAAGGAATTGATGCACTTTGGTTGTGCTTTCCTGACAGTTACTCCAGGAAGGGCTAATGAATGTAGTAATTATACCTGGCAGTTACACTGTGGGAGAAAGGAATTCTTTGGAGTTCAAAATGGTGAGAGCGCTCACTTAGCTATGGATATGGAAATGAAAGGCATCGCAGGCTAAACACTGAACAGTACTATTTGCTAATTTGAGTAGCTCATATAAACTGTTGCAGAGCTCCTCAAAGACAGCATCTTCTGACTTCCTGAAGAATTCCTGAAATTAAGTTGGAGAGAAGAAAAAAAAAAAACCAAGGAAATCTACTGCAGAGATGAGTGATGTGTTGGGAAGAGATACTGCCACCCCACAGGATTGTCTTGCCTTCATCATCTATGAGCCATTATTCACATGTTCCCTTATGCACTTTGATGCTCTACAGTCTATCTGAGGAATAGTCAGTTTTCTTCTATGAGCCTTCCGCAAGGTTATTTTAGCCCCTTAAACCTAGGGTGATTCTGAGGTGCTAATTGTATCCAGTATGTGTTACCTATTCTCAGAGTAGATGATGAGATAAACAGGAAGCACTTTCCAGTTTGCTATAGAATTGCCATTTTCTGTGGGCTTCTGAAGCAGCAAAATTTCTTCTGTTTTCATGTGGTACAAAGATAAACAGGTAAATGTTACATGACCTTTACAGGAATTTGATCGTTTTACTTGTTTGTCTGTCTGAATATCAAGGATGTAACTTGTGTCTTAGAGTTCTCCATCTCTGCAGTTTCTTTTTGCACAGATCATTCTGATATTTCATTCACTGAAATAAAGTGCAAGTTTGGGGAAAACGGTTGAGTAGATTTCATATTAGTGCTCAATAAAACAATGTGCAAAGGAAAAGCATGTTCCCTGAGGCTTATGGGAGTCCTAGAGCTTTACTCACGTTCTCACTGATGCTGATAATCTTCAGAGTTGCATGCTTCGCTTTCTGAAAGCTAAGAGCACCTACAATAGGTATTGTCAGCTTGCAGGCAGAAAGTGGGACCAAAGTTAGGAGGAGAAAAAAGAAAGCTGATACAAAATTAAGTATCTTGTTGACTTTGAGGACAAACAAAACAAACCCCCAAAGCAATTATATTCCCTTGTTTCAGAGAAGCCCAATTGAATTTAAAGGCTTGATCCATACCAGGAAACTAAGAAGTGCAGTAGCTTGGGCACAGGCTCAGGGACTGGAGGGGTAAGTGGTTAAATTCTTCGAATTGTCCCTGGCTCAGTTTTAGTTCAGGCGAATAAGAGCCATGCAAGCACTGTCCAGCAATACTCTGGGACTTAGCATGAGCCATGGACCATTTCCAATGGGCCATTTAGGTACTGCCAGCCGGTTTTTATGACTAGAAGAGTTTGATAATGCAAGTGGAACAAAGATGCCCAGAGTGAGAGTCCTGGGAGGCTTTAGTTTATTGGTATAGCTGAAACTGAATAAGCTTCAATGCCTCTCAGATTTGTTATAATTTCTTTTATACGTTTCTCTCTGCCTATGGACCCGGACAAGCTATGCTTGATGTTCCATTCATAGATTTTTAGCTCCAAAAAGTTAATGTTTTATAACTTGGAGATCTTTGTAAGTTTGGAAGCTTATGGCATGCAAGATAATAATGGAAGTTGGGTATCTGGCAAAGCAGAGGCTGTAGATGGTTGGCATTTTATGCAAAGAAAAATGTGTACATCATTTTAGTCCCTATTGTCCGTCCATTTGGCTGTCATATATAAATATAAGGGCACATATCACAAAGCCTAAAATCTTTAAAAATACTCCTGAAATTTTTGTGTAACCCCTGGTGAAGGATCAAGTTGTTACCAGAGCTAGTGTTGCATGATGGCAAAACTCGCTCTCTATTTCTCCATGATCTGAGCAGACGTTAGTAAACTACATATCTGTAACATTGTCATTACTCAAAAAACAGTGAACAATCTTTGATGTCCTACTGTCTGATCCAAGAGCTATAGATAACCAACATTGGAACTCGCCTTTAAAGAGTACATTACAACTTGTTTGCTCTGAAAATTCCTTTTGGCTCAAGTGAAAGTACACAGGGCAAACAAAGTTATGAAATGTGTACACAAGGTGTGAGAGGAGATGGTTATACCGGCATATAATTTATGGTGCTGAGCCTTCAGGGTAGTTGGTGCAATCTGACCTTTACGCTCACCATCCCATTGATTTTAATGGGACTACACAGGTATAGGAGGGCCAAAGCAGACTCAGTGATGTTCCCCAACTACTGTCACCAGAAAAAGTCATGGATATTCTAATTTTTTTAATGAGAAAGCACAGAATTGTAAAATTTAGACAGATGCATGATTAGGTTCCTTAGGTTTTAAGGCTTGAAGAGTTGGGAGCTGAAATATTTTACAATGTGGCCACTTTCTTAAACTCATTTCCGTTGTAAGAATTGATAAATATTTTGACTTAAAATCCCTTCAGCTGTGTCACTATTGATTCAGTTAAAGGAGCAGAAAATACCATGTTTTGTTAGACTTAACAAAGATAGGGCAAGAACCTTCTATAGGTAACTAAATAGATTTAAACGTTGGAGAAGAAATATAAAGCAAGTTCTAACATTTTTCAAGAGGATGTGGCACTCCCTCACTAATAGAAATGTAACAAACCAGAGACAGAAAGCACAATGTGAGACAAAAACTTTACTAGTTTAACTTCAAGTAACCGACTGGCAATCTGAGAAACAGCATCTAGAGAAGGAAGCTCTGTTTTCCTTTGCAGGAAGGACATTGTCTTGAATATGGAAAACTAGAGATGGGGAAAAAGTGCCCCAGGGCTCCTCAATCCTTTCTGGTGCTCTGAATTAAAGAGTCATTTGGAAAGTATTTTGTTAAAACCAAACCAGTGTCATTTGTAACCCACCACCCACCGGATTAGGTCAGCGCGTTGTTGCAGGTGGTGCACGCAGCAGCACAGCAGCAGGTAGGCTGAACTGCATCAGGAAGAGGAATCCAGAAACGCAAAGTTCTGTATGATCATTTCCTGCTTTCTGAATCTTTAAGGCGTGTTTTTTTCAAATTGCTTCAGCTTGGGAAGTCTTAACTAAACCAGGAATTAAACCATTAAAACAGGGATTTCTGGTGTCCTTATGTCAAATCAAATCACGTTTTTCTAACTTACCTGATTTGTAATGAAGCGAAGAGTAGCACAAAAGGACCAGTAAAGGACACTGTGTATTCTCCTGGCTGTTAAAAGGTGCTCTTCTGTCCTTACACAGATTGTTCTCTGAACAGTAGAACCAATGAAGTTAGCTTCCTATGGATATATCTTTTAGGAATTTTTCATTTGGATTTTCTGATATTTATTACAGGATGAGCTCAAACTGTTGTTTTTTTCAGTGGTGACACTAACAATTTAGACATCTTGTGTTAGAGTTCTTCTACACTGTAGTTTATTCTGGCTGAACCAAGTCAATATTTTCCAAAGCTATTGGGGATAAAGAGGCCAACAAAAACACACAATAGGAACCAGCAAATATTGTAAGCCTTTTTCTTTAGGATTTATTAACTGAAAAATCAGGCTATTAATGGTCATTATTTAAACCACCCTGATAACAAATATTGATGATTTAATGATATGGTTCAAATTGCACTTGCGTTTAAACTTTAAAGTATTCTGCATACCTTTGGCATGTGCTGGCCATTTTTAAGACCTACTGAAATATGGAACTTCTTAAAAAGCCCTTTTAGTTCCTTAGTTAATATTACTACAAGGAACCGGAAGCACCAGAAATCCCACAGGCAAATGTGTCCCTTTTTGGTAACTTAATCAGGGCTTCTGGAGCAGAAGGCCCAGAAAAACATCTAAACGTTTTCAGTTTATTCATCATTGCTCTGTCAGTCTCTTGACATTTCCCTTACTGCGTATTTGAACCACCAACCGGTACTCAGAATTGTTCAAAATCAGAAATTCATATAGAGAGTTTTTCAAGAGAATTAAAAAAAAGCAGTCTGTGGTCTCTGGGAGAGAAAATTCCAGGGTTAATTTATAACTAAAGCAAATGTATCTATAAAAAGAAGAAAAGCTCCATAAGAAATATGTTAACAAATGACAAGAAAAAAGAGGCTTGATAAAAGATATCAGAACTTGTTTGGCACCAGTGATTTTATGACTGAGGAATTCAATTATAGGTGTGTTGGGAGTACCAAATCACAATTCTTTAAATTACTAATGGGAGACAAAGCTCTTTAGCTCTTTATCATGGTCTGAGTGAGTTCACATGCAATGTTCAGTCCTGCCCTCTGTAAATAAACTTTTAGTGCTTACACTATGCATCTGCATTGAGAGTCTGTGTCACCAGAGTAGACAAAGATACACATTTCTGTTGAATCACTTCTCAAACATGCCTGCTGATACACTCTTCCAGCAGGATGATGTTAGCCAATAGACTTCTGCCTGTAAGTTTGTAGTATTCAGCTTGTAATTATTTCCTTCTATCTTACTAGCATTTTTCTAGAATCTTGGTAGGTGTGTTTGCATTAAAGGTAAGTATCTATGACATCAGTTTACTCTACAGTGATACGCAGTGAGTGGTATCAGTTTGGATTTGTTTACTACTTTGTTAGATACATAAGTGTCATAGAGGTCTTTAACCGGTGATGTAGGTTACTTACCCAAGAGAGACAGATTAGCCTCAGATCAGTTGCAAGCTAACTCCTACAGTCTGGCTATAATCTAAATTGGTTCTAAGGCTGTCTGCCTCTTGTTTGTTAGGGTAGTAAACCTGTATCTCTTGTCAGTCCTTGAAAGAGGAATGGCTGTTTTGGAAACACAAATTTAATGAAGCGGGGACCTCCCCCTGTTAACAGCTGTTGCAGGAAAATTTAAAGGGCATTTTTTTTCATGACCAGATTACAGGAGAAAACGTGCATCGCTGCTGTGAGAAGAACTGCAGACCAATGAAACACAGGAAGTTGGATTAGGAATCACCTGAAGTTGTTTTAGGAATCATTTGAACCATTGTATGGTTTTGTTGGATGTGTCACTGCTATGATGTTCAAACATGATCACAATGAATTTATATCATACTGCAGTACTTCATAGTACAGTGTGGCATCAGTATAAGGACCGTCTATGCAGGATGCCTACCCAGAGTACCAAGTCAACAAACTACTGCTATGAAAAGTTAAAGAACAGAAATTATTTATTTTAATTCATTTTAAGGTCCTTTTCTTCTTTCGGGATCTGTAGTTAAGCAGAAATGTTGTTTGTGTAGCAAAGGCTTAAAGCATGAAGCCTTTACCCTCAATATCCAAAAAGCAAAATACTTAATTCCTTGTAGAGGCTCTTTATTGACCCACTGTTAGCGAGAAAGTTATTCTTTCTTGAATGCAACCTGAGTAACAGTTGTTAACTCTTGCCATCTTGACCATTTGTATATTTTCAAATACAAGCAGCATCATTCAGCTTCGCATTGTTTAACTATCTCTGTGGGCTTCATCAAGATAAGGGTGAGAAACATGGAATATACCTATCTTAAGCTGTTAAAAAATATTTATTAGATTTAAGTGTTTAAACAGTGTTCTTGGTAGTTGGTAATCAGCCCATATCACAAGAAAGATCTCTCCTCTACAGGGTAATTTAGAGACAACTTTAGCTCTTCTGGCTCCATCTCTAGGGGAACCTCTCTCACTGGCCACCAAGGAAGCCACACTGGAAAACCTTGAGAGCTGCTTTTCCAGGCTCCTGCTTTTAGATCAGCTTCACAAAAAAATACGCTAATATAATAAGCATGGAAATGCTGAAGTGTGTGAATTTGAGAGACGAGATCTGTATCATGAAGAAAAAAAGAGTGCTGTAGAGGTAGTAATTGCACATCCAAAGGAATATGCATGTGTTTCACAAACAAGCCATTATCTCAGGCGGTGCTACCCTGATCGTCTGAATGCGGGGAGTCCACAGGACTCAGAATTCCTCAAAGCTCAATCTCAAATCACATTGAAAAATACAAAAACCAGGAAGAGGGAAAAAAAAAAGAGGTGAAAGATCCAGGGAAATACCTTTGTTATGTTCCTGGGTTTTTTCAGTTAAGATGCCGCGTGACTTTCCTCTCAATCTCTAGGAATGCTTTGGATGTCTGTCAAGACCACAGAGTCGTCCGTACTGTGGAAATGTATGAAAGTTGTCTCTATACGGAGTTGCCATTGCTCTTTTCCTTATCTGTGAAGGAAACACAGCAACTCCCACTGGGGAAATATCATGTTAACTTGCTCTTAAAATAAAAAATCAAGGGAAAGGTCATATCCTAATAAGCTGTGCGAATAGAAATTCCCAGGGAGCCTCAGAATGACATTGTATGACTAGGGCATTAACAATTTTCCAACAATGTATTTTTGAACCGCGTACAATAGTGGTTTTAACATCTGAGAGCAAACAGTAAAATAGAGATACAACTGGCAAGATGCAAGGTCCACTTGAGCTCTGCGATTCACAGAACATAGCCCATTGATAAACTGGGGCCTTAGTATCTGACAAACAATGAAATCTGCAACTTTTTCTGCTTTCACTGAGATGTAAATCTTGTGAGGACGCTATTTATCGATCCGTTTGTGTATTATGGTGATCTCAGTATCAATAGTTTCTACTTTTCATAATCTGGGGTTATAGACCCATGATTTTCTCAGAATGTCTGGGGAAGGAGGAGGTTCAGTTTGAGAGCCCTTTTAGTATGGTATGTGTGCTCGCGTTGGCAGCGATTTTGAAGATGCTATGTTCAAGTATTGACCAAGAGGGGCAGAATTCCTCTTCAAAAACCCATGCAGTCATTGGCATCCCACAAAAGGGAAACTAAATAAACTGAGAGATATTTTATAGTCAATTTTAAGGGAGCCAGTATTTGACCCCAAATTATCTTGCCTGACTTGGTGAGCAGATAATGTAGAGTTGGACAAAATATTCCATATTCCCAAGCAATGAACCAAGTCCAGTATGAGTTTACATCTGAAACAGTTTAGGAATTCTCAACATGCAGAGGAGACCACTGTGTAATTGTATTAATTTTCCACAGTATTCCCCCCATATCTACAAGCCTGGCCTTACATTGGAAAGGTATGCCTGTGTAAAGCTGTGAGGTGAATACTGTTTTCTTGTAACCCAATGAAAAGCAGGTTCTGCTTTGCCACTAGTTTGGCATTTAATGTATTTTGTGCTGATATATTGACAGAAGAAAATGAAGGCGAGGAATCAAAACCAGGGTCTAAATTCCCAAGCTCTTCCAATTTAGATGGTTGTAATGGAATTAGATTATTGTTGTCCTTGTTTTCATCCTTGTCACATTCCTCTAAACCAAGTCTGTCATTGTTGGTGAAGGGTCAGCTAAGCTGCTGCAGAATAATTTCTTATTTTGTATAAAGTAGAGAAATCAGGTTTACATCAGATGTTCACACCTTGTTACAAAAAGAACAGGACGTAAAAGGTGTGGGAGCAGTGTACTATTGAAGACCACTTCTTGCCCCTTGTTTTAATGCTTCCTCCAAAGGTTTCAGTGGGAGTTTTGCATGTAGCGTGAATGCAAGAAGTGTCATATCCTGATCCTTAGCTCTGTATGACAGTACATTGCACTGGAGGTAATCCAGATGTCCCTTAAGAATTTATTCTTTTGGTGATAATCCCAATAGTATTTTAATACGACTCTTTTTAAATACCACGGACTCTTTGAAGAGCTCCACCATCTGTATTGTGATCACGCCTCAAATTCAGCATATACACATTTGCAAATGATTGTTTTTATTTTAGCAATTAAAAGGCATTAGAACAGTAAAAAGTCTCAGTAACTTATCCTCAGTGTGTATCAGAGCCACGTGATATTTAGTTGTTCACAAGCCTGCTTTAGGGGTTACAATGAGTCATGGCAATAACTTCTAGTTCCTCACACTAAACTTGCCTGCCTAGAAAATGAATCCCCTTAAAAGAATAATGGGGTAAGACAATCTAATCTATTGCAAGGTTAAATATTGCTCCAAATTCTGTCCAAATTGCAGATGAACAGCTGAATTGAAAACAAACCCATCCAGTTATCAAGTATCCCAGAGCATGGGCAAAACTCCAGTGCATGATTTGGGGTTTGTGTGTGAAAATGACATGCACATTTAGATTAAAGAAATACGGTTGCATGTGATCATTGAAAACAACACTTCCCATCAAGTTAGTGCACTGGGGTTTTTCAGTATACTAACTTACTCCATAAATGTTTCAGGAAAACATGCACCAAATTAGTGATAAAGATAAGTATTTAAATATGCATTGTCACCTTGAATTGTGGTGTATGCATTTACTTACCATGACACGCATCTGAAAGACTTGCTGCTAGCTGGCCTCTTGGAGTACTTGAGAAGAAATTCCTAAAGTATTTTAAATATAGAAAACCCAAGATGATGACAAGAACACACGACAAGGAAAGGAACTGAAATTTTCTCAGTCTTTCTTCCTGTCTTTTGAATGCTGTTAAGATTTAACGTCTCTGCTTTTCTTGTAGCAGTATTGTTAATGTTGCATAACCCTATAATTATTAATCTTCCTGACACAGTGTTAGAATTGATTATACACTTTTTGCTTTAGTTGAAACTAGCAGATGCTGTCAAAGCTACAAGTGGAATGGCAGTTGGTATCTTTAAACGAGTTTACATGAACTGGGATCTCTAGATGCAATTCTCACTCTCTGATACAGAGCTTCCTAGAATGTGAAATCCAGATGAACATAGGTGAGTGTGACTCAGGAAGCTTTTCTAGCTTAATGCTGGTAGACACTTCATGCTCTCCACAGTATTTCTATACAGAATAGAGTGCAATCAGAATCTTTACTGATAAAGTCAGGTGTTGGTAGATTCCTTACAGCTGGAAACAAAGAAATCTACAAAAGTTACTGTTTAGGATTAGTTATTTTAAGTATTTGTTTAGCATCAGAAGTTAAAAATAACAACATTCTTAAACTAGAAATTAGTAACCTCTTCCAAAGAGTGAGCAGTTCTTAGCTGTGGATATTTTCTGTCTGGGGTTCAAAAATGATGACATTTGAACGCTTTGTCAAAAATAGCAGCACCAGTTCCCATCTTCCTTTAATAGAAGGACTTAGTCAGTCGCTGTGCTCACTCTGCTGACTCGTGTGTGACAAGAGCGAGAGCTGCCGTGCGTGGGCTCTCTGGGTTAAAGATCCCCAACACTAAGAACTGAAGAATAACATCAAACACAGGTTCTAAAATGTTAGTTTATTGCAGAAGCAACGAACAGTAGCAAAAGCCAGGGAGCTGCTAACCCAGTGCAGTTTATTGCCAGACATATATGTTTGCTTAAATGTTAATATAAATATACCCTGCTTTGTGGGTGAGTGCCACTCCCAGGAAATGCAGGAGTGACATACAGTTCACATGAAGGGACAAGGGAGTTGTGCGAAATCATGTTCCATACTTTGCCAGGTAAAAACATTCATTCTTTCATGGGGAAAGCGAGGCAATTTCAATGGACAAATGGATAAAAATTTACTTCCAAATAGAAAGCTTGCCAAAAGTAGGGCCCACTCGCAGCAGACACAGTCCTAGGTTATTAATAGCATAGAGGAAGAATGACCCAACAGAAAACAACATCAGAGAAATTCCTTCTTTTAAATTCTCAATCACATTGTACAATCCAAACCTTGCCAGATCTGTTATTAGAAAATCCAGTAAATCTCTGCATCAGTAACAAAGTCAGGACCTTGTGGAATTTTGCATTAATGTATCATTATCCAGGTTATGTTGAAGTTCATTTTGATGTGCATTAATGATATTGAAATGAAAGATGGGATCGTGTTCTTTCCCCACCAATATTTTGTCTACTTTTTCATATCAAAAGGCTGCAGGGGAATATTCATCTTTTTGTTCACGTTCAAACAGCACTCACCCTTTGTGTTTTAATAAGTTATCTTTCTCTTGAGGATATAGAAGTATCTTGGGGTGGTTTCCCCCTGAAAAGTGCTTTTAAAAGTTAAATATCCCCACCAAATCCTGTGCCACTCCCAAAGACTCCCGTCACATTCTCAGAAGTATTTGTGACAGGGCCCTTTTGCCAGAAAACTCCTGAGGGGTGGGTAATGGAAGGCTTCAATGACCTCGTGTTACAACTGAGCATGTACCCTGTTTTGAATGAGCCGATAATATTGTGCTGGTAGTCCATGACCTGATTGCATGTACTGGGAGATTTGCTTCCTGAGTGGAAAGGGGAGCTTTGTTTATTAGCATTAGATGGTAGGAACAGTAATGACATAATTGTTTGATTTGTCCACGCTGACATCCGGGGCTGCAGAGTTTGCCAGGGCAACTGTTAGTCCAGAAACTGATATTTGAGACCCGCTAGATTGAGCTTGGAACTCCAGGCAATACTGTTCTGTCCTAGGTATTCTCAGTATCATCTGTATCCCAGTAACTCAGATCCTGGGCTGTTTGCTTTTGGGGTTGGTTTTGGTTCAGCAGTTACTATAGTTTTAAGTCCCAGTATATAAAAGTTTTTCTGAAGTGCTTCAAATGGACAATTCCTAACAAAATTCCTATAATTTCTGTGGAAAGTAAGACATACCATAACAGTAAGGTGGTGTTGGAGGTAAGTTGGTGCTAACTTACGCCTGGTATTTTAGAGATGGTACTTTAGTATTCTTTTTGTCAAATTGCTATTGCTTAGTCATATGCAGGTTTTAGAATTACTGTTTAATGTCTAGCTCTAGAATAGTCTGTTTCCAGTGCTGAATTTCCTTCAGAAAGTTTCCACCTATTTTTCTTTTGGAACAAAATACAACCTACAATGTTTTGTGAAGTCGTATTTTATACTGATGCCCCAAAAACCAAGAATGGGGAGGTTTCTCTTGATGCCCTTGCCTTGTGGTCCAATAGAAGGTTCAGAAGTGGAACTGTTCAAGGTAACTTAAATTTAGAACACAATTCATAGTTAATTTACTGGTGTCCATTAATACTTCTCTCAGTGTTGCCCAATGCTGCAGTTTCAGTTACAAAAGCAGGCTTACCTACTTATAACCTGATTCTACACTCCTGGCATAGGCAGTCTAAGGTCATCTTGATTGGATAGTTTTAAAGTCTTCTGGAAAGTGAATATTTGGAAAGATGGAGTACATGAGACGCAAAGAGCATCGATCCAAATATATGATAAGTATCCTGCACTAGGGAGAACAATAATTACTGAATCACATGTAAAAACATGTCAACATATTTCAGTTGGGAATATTTTGGAGGGTCAAAAGTACAGTAGTCAGATGACAAGAGATTGCTCTATTGCTGAAAAGTGGCTGAGCAGGTTATGTGCTGCTCAGTACAGTCGAGAAGGTTAATTTTTCTTTGCTAATTTAAAAGATGAAAGAGATACATTTGTGCAAGAGGTGATAGATGCACAAAAGTTCATCTGTCTTCAGGAATGAATTATTTCAGTTGAGCACTGGTGCTGTAGGCTGGTACAAAGCCTGCTGTTAACACCTATTCAAAGTGGGGTGCCCATTTTTCTTTTGCCTGGTGTTTATCTGCTCAAAGTAATGGCAGCAACTAAGATGGAGTGGATGGAGTTAAAAGTAGGGTCCTTCCGCACTATGTTGGGCAGCACTACACTTTGAAGTGGTGTGTGTATCCCTGGTGGTACTCTTCCATGTTTAGAAATGTCTGATTGAAGACTTTCAGCAGCTAATGAAAACACCCTTCGGTAACAGCGTGTAAAGAAGTGTATTCCACACAAGGTTTGCACATATTTCTGTGCTAGATTAATTTGGGGGGGGGCATCTAGAAGAGCAGAATGCTAAATGTTAAGCCTTCTTTGGTACTATATACTGCTTTCTCACGCTTTGAAGTGTTTGATCTAGCTTGACATCACTGAGTTTAGTGGCGGTACACACATGTATGCAGAGAGTATTATCTTATAGTTGGTATATGTCAGAAATTATATATAATTATATATAAGAATAATTATACCTAGGGAAGTGCGTTCCCTGTTATGCTGAGATATTTTCTGTACTTAATGCACAAATAATGTCAAGCTGCATTAATGAACCAGTTTTGCAACATGGGGCTTTTTAACTTTTAGGAATTAGTGATTGCCCAACACTTACAATATTTTAAGTGCTATTATATAAAAACCAGGGAATTATATGGGCCCTGTGTATAGCTTGACCATATCAGAATACATATTACAGTGTTAATATTTTAGAGATGACAGCTTTGTGATGAAAACAGCTCGTCCCAATATGAGAGAAGCATTTTCATGGATAATTTGCAATGTCTTTGACTGCCAGGAAAAAAAAAACTGTAGAAGTGGGATTTAATTCAAGGAATGAGTTTAAACTCAGATGTTGCATTTGTTTCTCCTCCTCTTCCTGTGGGAGTACTCAGTATTCTGCATGGCAGGGAGCTGCATTGAGGATATTAATAAGTAGACTTCACCCTGTTACAGTTGTGTGCCTTATTAGCTCATCTGTTGGAACCAACACTTCACTTTACTGTCTTGTGAACATTAAAAAGCACTGACATGGCAGGGGCTGAGGAGAGAAAAAACTCCAAGCTCCTTACCAACAGTATTAAGCCTCCGTGAAAAGATCCCACCAACTTCTCTGACACACCAAATCAATTTATGTGGTTATTTAAGTATTAATGTTACAAAAATTGTTCAGGCTTAGTATAACATTTATTGCACTGAGGATGTCTTAGAAGAAAAAAAGTTAACTGTATATTGTGCACGTATGAACTTTCATAGTGATTATTGTATATTAGCACTTCAGAAAGGAATACAAACTTTGTATTCAGATTTGAATCCCAAAAGGGAGTACATATAGTCTAAAATTTCTTGCTAAAAGAGTCCCTTAGGTAATAACTATTCACTAAGCACCATTTATAAAGAATAAGGGCCCTGATTAGTATATTAAAATACATGAAAAGACAGTGGTAATGACCCAATGAACCCAACTGAACAGTGGAGCATTAGATCGTTTTGTAAAGAACTGCAGTTCTTCCACATCTTCTTGCACATTTTGCCGTACTATATGCTTAAATCTTTGATAATCTGGGGAAGGCTTATGAAGCCACAGAGGAATTTGCAGGTTCTCATATAATGAGTCGTGTGTGAGCAGAGTATCGGGTTGCTAGATAGCTTTCCTGCTACACTTGAGCACTCTGGGACAGTGCTGTTTCCTGTTTAGCTGTACAGCAGGCATCTGGCTGAGCGTTGCGACCGGTGTTTCATGGTAGCTGTGAGTTTCCTTGATGAACTGTGAGCAGTTTTGGCACTGCACTTAGTGAGAAGCAGTAATTTTACATAAAAATACGGCATTTTATGAAATCCTAATTTCTTACAGGTCTGTATTACAACATCTATTGATTTATTTGTGTGCACACATGTATGATAAGGAATTTGATCATATATCCTGGCTAAAGAAGCACTTCCTTAGCCAGGAACTGGGTTTCTAAAAGTGTTTACATTTTAAGGAGGTGTTTAATGCCATTAGCAATAACACAATATTCAAAATAGAACATATAAATGAGTGTTTTGCTTAACCGTGGCCTAAGCACTGCATTTATATTGAAGCTCTAAAGCCTTCTGTTGATTTCAAAACATGTTTGACACCTGAAAGCACAGTCACAGCTTTTGCTGAAGTCTGGATGAAACTTCTGAATGTGGAATTTCCCCTTAAAATCCTTTCAATGACATGCACTGAACTCATAGATCTGACTGAGGACTTCGAGCATGAAAAGGCTTCTTATCTGCTTGGTAATTTCTCTTTTTGCTGCTGTTAATAAAAAGAGCTGATATCCATTAGATGACATCCTATTATAAAATGAATTAAATTATATTATCTTATTGTGCATCTTTGGGATATATGGAAAGGCTTCTGGACCGCTGTCTTAGCCTCCTTTAGCACAGCAAGAAGTCAGTTTCATAGACTCTGGAAGTAGATTTTTCTCTGCTAATGAGTCAGTGGCAAAAAAAGCAGTTGGGCTGCACAAACGTACACTTCTGAACTGTCTGAGTTCCCTGTAGTTAGTAAAACTTTCACTAGCCCTGAGTAATGTGAAGACCGCCCACTATAAATCACTGCCAGTCCTAAAAGGTACACTGAGTCTGGGAGCCAAGCGCAGGCTGAGAACGTTAAGGCTCTTGTCAATGGAATTACGTTGTGACTTTCAGGTTGATAAAGCTTTGCTATCTTGTATACAACACAGCATTTTTGGTCTGCTTTAAAATCAGTTACTTCCTTCAGCCTTACGAGGCCACTTCCATGACAAGAACAACCTACTCCTCAGTAGCTTGGCACATTGAGTTGTTCTGCTTTGCCAAAAGGGGCAAAGGTCTCTCTTAAGAAGCCAGCTTTTTCTGATTACAAAATTGAATGTGATTCATTGCCTATCTATCAGTATCCTTTTTAAATCACAGTGATTCATAGAGAGTAACGCCTACATTTTATATCATGAGGTAGTTTTACAATACTGCCAGTGCAAGTTGGAGACATGTTGTGTGTTTCTGGTTTCCTCAAATCCCTCAAAACCAAAATGAGCCAGATTTGAGCTCTCCTAAGGCAAGTAAGCATATTGTACATACCAATATATGATCTTTGCCCAACAGAATCTGCACGCATTCATTCTGATTTTTGTATTAACCATCAGATGATACCTTATTTTACAGAGTTTTGTGCTTCTGGGGGTGCTGGGTGGTTTTGTTCAACAGAATGAAGGAATCAGTTCTATTTTGAAGAGTGGGGGGTATTTTTAAGACATTTTTGCACAAAAGGCCTGGGAAGATAAGCCTTTCTTCAGGGTTCAGCCGAGTTTGAATACACAGCACCGCACAAAGCATGGATTGCAGCTGCCTCTAACCACAGAACTGCAGGTTTGCTGCTTAGGTATTTCTAAGAACAATTTGAGGGTCCTTTCCCACAAACTTTGAGTTAACAGGGCAGAAATTACCTGTACAGCTCAGTGTTCTGTCAGCCTGTTGGCTGTAGTAGAGCACTTTCATTTCTGTTCTAGGCCTTCTTTTACCACCAGGAGTCCAACACCATGCCACTTCCAGAACCTTGTACTTCTATTTTCCATGGGTTTGAAGTGCTGTTCCCCTTCAATCTCAGCTACCTTTGTCCACGAAGTGTTTCAGATACGTAAATCAGGACTTCTTATACAGCTATAATTTTCCAACAGTCTCTATTTAAGCTGTTATTTGAGCACAGCCTTGCAATCAGTTCCTTTTATATCCTGAAATAACTTAAAGTTTCATCAATATCTCTCCAGTATCAGAATGCAGCAAACCCTGCATTAAATAATTAAAATAGGATGATAGAATTTGTAGCATATCTGAGTAGCCCGTGGCATTTTTGAGCTTGCTTCTTACCTGCATTTATATTTACAATGATTTGTGACCCTGCAATGGTATAAGATGCTAGTATTTCAAGTGAGAACTCAGGTCAGCTTCCATTTTGTGTGACTTCCATAGGCACAGAACAGAAAATATATTTTAATTGAAACAGCTCCATTATTCTCTGAATGGGCTGTTCCTATTAGCAGCCACCTCCTAAACATTGTAGTAAATTTTATGGACTCTGCTTTTAGTAATTACAGCTTGTAGCTGTAATTCAGTTACAGGCGTAAAATACATTTCCTACTGATTTATGAGTTGCTTGCTTTTGGCCTTTTCAAGTGTTTGGCTTTACACCATTTCTCAAGCTTCTTCTGATGTTTTACTGTGCAGCCTTGCTGAGAGGGTTGCCTCCCCCCCTCACTTTATATTTGGCTTCCTGAAGGATCTTTGTGTTGCTGTTCTCTGCAGCCCATGCACAGTGCCACGCTTGGTTTTCTCAGCCTGGTTCTTAAGCCATGGAGTCTTCAGTGCTCCTCCATAGTTCACATTGTGGAGATGTGACAGAGACTTGCATCTGGTGGCAGTGCTTCAAGATGTTCCTGGGAGTATCAGGTTTGCTGTCACACCTTTAACATTCCACTCAGCCCCAGCGCATTGCTTTCCTTCTTGCTATCAGGATTTTGGCCCCATGCTGGTTATGCAGGTTAGTACAGTAGGCTCCACAGGGCTCATACCCCTCCCACTCCATGATTAACCCTTGAGGTGTGGCTGCACCCTGTGACAGGGGTGATACATCTCTCCTCCTCTGCTTGAAGAGTCACAAACTCATTTTGGCTAGAACCACCAGGCTTGTTTATTCCCATTCCTTCAATAGTGCCTTGGCCACGTTGCATCTTTTCGGTATTGTCGGGCAGCTTTCCTAAAGGACATGCTTGGTTTTGGCTTGAAGTTTGGATCTGGGGAACGGAGAGGAAAATGTTATCCATTGTGTTCAGCTTGTGCTTGGAGTCAGGGCTGATGTTAAAAGCAGTGCACCAAAATCTCCATCGGCTTATTTCTTCATTAAGTCACTTGTTTGATGCTCAGCATTTGCTCGAGGCCACCAGGGGTTTTCTCTGGTTTTACAGGTAAACCGAGGGGGGCTTTAGAGGTCTCGAAACAACTCCATAGAAGTTGAGTTCCTCTGCAGTGAGCTCCGTTTCCATTCCTGCACATACTTTGAATAGAATCCTACTTGAAAAGAAAACTGAAAGGCAACACGGGAGTTGTCAGAAGGAGCTCGTGGATGCGGGTGGTGGAGCGGTGGGGCGGATGACATCAACAACCAGTTAGCCCTGGTGCCCTAAAGGTTGCCCAAGTAAGCCTGGGTCTTTTTCTTGCACTCATCGTGCTTTCTAGTTTGTCATTTGCTTGGAAAGACTGCTTCGGATAACTCCTACCAAGACATTGTTGTTCAGTGCGTGCGTCATCACAGAAAGGATACAACTTCTGCCCTGAATTATGCTAGTGTTTAGAATAGATGGATGAATAAAAAGGAAAAATCCTCTTTATCTGTGTCTTGGTAATGCAAACATAACATACAAGACTCTGTACTGGAGATTTTAAAGCAAATCTTTATAGCTTGTTGCTGTTACTTGGGTTTTCTTGCTGCGATTTAGAGCTTACTGCTTTTATCAAACACTGAATTGGGGATGGATCAGTCAACACGGCTCTTTTTATGGACTTTATTTGCTGCTTGTTTGTCGAAGAGCATCGCTGGTTGTGTCGGCAGAGTTCTTGGAAAGAAGGTTTGGTTTTTTCAGTTATGTTGTGCTCCCTCTGCTGACTCTGCAGCAACAGAACACAAGTATTCCAGGTCCTGCATTAGATTTAAGAACCTGAGACCACGCAGTAGTTGTTTTAATGTATTAAAAGGATTATGTCCAAGTGCTTTGAGTCATTGAAAGACAGCAAGGAAAGCACATACTTTCTTTTTCTCCAGGAAAATAAAATCGGTTTATTTTATGCAAGCGTTGTCTATCAGATAAAGTCCATTATAGCAACAGATGCTATGAACGAACAATATATCATTTTTTGTGATTGAAGCAGGCATCTCCTAGAGGCTTAAGCTAAGCTTAAAGCTTCATTGTACTCAGACATAATCAGGAATATCAAAACTTCGTAGAGTAATACCATCCCTGCTGAAGAAGATGGCTGTTTTAATGGTAACACAGAGAATGGGAGGGGAAAGGTAATATTCTTTCTCTGCACAAGTGGACAAGTGAGACAAAAGTCAGCAGCGTTTCTTTTTCTCCAGGAAAAAGTAAATGCAGTGAAATGATGCAATTTTCTCTTAAGTAACCAGAAGAATAGGA
Organism: Agapornis roseicollis; assembly: GCA_002631895.1. Lineage (NCBI taxonomy): Eukaryota > Metazoa > Chordata > Aves > Psittaciformes > Psittacidae > Agapornis > Agapornis roseicollis. The sequence continues at coordinate 125,198 of NDXB01017729.1, forward strand.
CAAAGTGATGCTGTTTTTCCAAGTCTTAATACAATCAATAACTTTCTCCACCTTCCAGAAACACCAGTTCATCACTTTCCAAACCAGACCCTATGCCTCACACTGAGGACATGAAAACAGCACTGATGAAAATGTTGGCTTGAGCTACTTGTCCATTGCCACATCAAATTTCTGTGTCAGAGGCAATGAAAGAACTGAGTTATAGAAAGGGAATGCAACAGTTTTGTCATGAGACTGTCCCTTCTCTTCTTATAGCCTTTTGCAGCATTCTCTCCTGAAAGACAAATGAAGTAGATCAAACTATTCAAACTATTTCCAAACTAGCCCATGAAATATGTTTTAATTTAAAAAATGAAAATGGATTTACACCAACGAGATGATCTTAAGGTCCCTTCCAACCCTAACTATTCTATGATTCTATTTGTCCATATTTATACCTGTCGGGGTAGTGTAGTTATACCAGTGCTTTGATTTCAGTAATGATTCAAAGCTGAGAGGCTGGTTTTTTCCCCTCTGATTTTCTGCATCTCAGCCGAGGTTAGGATGTTCTGGTTGCTTCATTAAATACCTCTAGGGTCATATTTTGGTAGTTTTGTCTGGAAAGAGCGTGTCTAGAATGTAGTGCAACAGGCCCTTCAGGTTAACTGAGCACAGGCAGTGTTTATGGTAGAGAGGAGCTTGTGATCCAAGATGTTTTTCATACCATGATAATCTCTTACGTTATACTTCATGTTTGCCTAAGATGACAAATGCACCGAATAACTTTCTTAGGAACTGGAAATAATTTGCTCCTGCATGAAGCAGCTGAATGAGATGCTGCTTCTCACAGTCAGCACCACGTTAATCAAGTGTAAGCTGTTGCTGTGGCTGGCAGTCAATACAGATGTGTCTCATGAGTTCATGCGCCTTCCTTTGCTTCCTTGTAGATAACAGTTAGCAGTTGGCTACCTGAGGTTAAATGCAAGTCAAGGGAGGTATAAAGACTGGTTTCGTATCTTGTGTAACATTATCTCAACAGATCCTCTCTTCCACTTCTGCTCTTTTTGATGGTTTGGAACTAGAGCATATTCATCTGACTTCATGTGAATAACATCTCCACTGCCTATATGCGTCACCTTTGGCTAGCTGAGACTGATTTTTGCACATGAAAATCGTTTCAATCAATATTGGGTATGTTTTTATTGCCTGGATCTCACATGAGCATGTGTGAGCGTTCTGAAAGGGTTCTGGAGTAGTCTGTAGATTGGAGTTCTGCTTTGGGTGTTTTGGTGTTTGCCTGTTTGGGTGATGGTTTTGTTTTCCCAAAAAGCCATGAGAAGACTACCATTATTTATGTGAACTTTAAGGTTTTCCAGAGGGCAATGTTGGCATTCACATTTTATGGGGAGGGAAAAAGGCAAAATCACAGCAGGAATCAAGTAAAGTTACACATTAAATAGAAATATTTGTGAACTATTAAACATAGGCACAGTTTTCACCTGTTAGTTTTCAATAATGCAGGAATAAAACCAGCACTTCATTGTAGTATTCACAATCTAAGTTAGTCTGAATAGTAAAATCCATTTTGTTTCCAGTGTAATAGAAGGTTTTAGTGAATTGAACAAGGTCTGCATAATCTAAGATTTGAACTTTACAACTGCAGTGACACACCTTGATTTTTATATCCAACACAGCAAACCTGAAACTCTCATCATTCAGAAATTGTTCTGAACAATGTTTATCGGGGATCATTGTTTTATTGTCTAAAGAAATGCTATATTATGCACCTGGCTGTCCAGAACTGGAGAAAGCAACACAGAACAACTGCTTTGTGCTTAGTTTGACCACAGATATGCTCCCAGTACAGAACCTATTGCACTGACAGCTTCAGGATTCCTTCAGCAACTTTGGATTACAGGTGTCTTCGAGGAACAGCCAGTGAGCGGTGTGTCTGTATGCCAGGTCACAATGCTGCTTTATGCATCTCTTTAGCAAAACAAATCAGAAATACGTGCATAATGAGAGAAAGCCAAACATTTTAGTCTTTTTGTTACGTGAAATCTAGTAAGACAATAAACCTTCACCCCCTCTTTGCACAGGTGTCATAGTAAGTAGTAGAAATACCATCCCTGCTGCTGGGAGAGCACTTAATCTGCTTTATGTTATATAGCAGTGAGGAAGCCAAGAGGAGGTAGAAGCCACGCGTTCTCCACTTCTGCCCATGTAGACATGCATGCCTATAAGCATTGTCTTGTCCTGTCGTGTGGTGCTGCTGCTGGAGAATGCTATAGCCCTCACAAGAGAGGTGCTCCCCTGATCTGCAAGGCCTGAGAGGCAGGATGTTTCCCTGTGGTTAGATTGAAAGTTCTGTGTTTGTGAGCCTGCCCAGGTTGATGCTGGACTGGGAATGGGAATGATATTCATGTACATTGAGCAGAGCTAAGGCCTTGTCAAGTGGGATTTACGGTACAGCCAAAGGAAACTGTTTCTAGTGTAAGGAAAGCAGCTCATGTACAGGCAAACATTCTTTGTGTTGAGTCATCTATCTACTCAAGGCGTTTTATCATGTCAGAACCTTATACTCTAATGGGAGACTTCAGATATGCACAGCTACGCATATGTGCACATTCTATGAACATAATGGTTTTTCAAACCTGAAAGTAGACATTTTTTGGTATGGAACAGTTTAGCAAATCCTTTTTAGTTGCCTGCAAATCAGAAGAACTGCTGTTACCGGTTGTGCATGGGGTGTTCACCTCTGGAAGGGCTGGAGTTTTCAGGCTTTTCCTTAGGAGGGTTGTAAATGGCTGCTGAGTCCAGATTTTATTACCTTAGACTGGAAATAGGAGTAGCATAAAATGCAATTACTTTGTGCCCTGTGGCAGCTGATAGGTGCACCCGAATGGCCTGGTTTGCCCTTCAGTTTACTTCAGGCATTTGTATTTCCTCTGTCCCCAGCTCACAGAATGTGTGTGTGATGTGAACAGATGCACAGGGAAAACAAACAACAGTAGTGAAAAACCAGCATGCGTGAAACACAACCCCTCATACTGAGTGAGTGTTAAAACAACAGGTTACTTGTTACCTATTTTGGTTTGCTTCTCCTAAAACTCAGTAAAAATCTAAAGCTCTGTGCTAGAAATACTTTTCCCATGAAACTCCTCTGGTTACGGGTAGACTTTGCTGAAACAAGCAAGCTGTGCTGACTGTGAAAGCAGAACATGCTAAGGAGTTACTGTACCCTCTTAGCTTGCAGAGCCTGTGCCCTGCAAGGCAGACCTCTGGGCTTACGTGCTTCTCTGAGTCTTTCCAACGTGTGGTGTGTCTGTCTGTACGTAGTGAATGTCAAGTACACACTGGCTTCTAATGGTTCAGGAGTTTCACAGGATTAGTCACATTGTACGTAACCAATGTCTCCAAAACATCCCGGTTGTTGCCTGTGTGAAATATAGGCTAGCTTTAACCTGCTGGTTAGCTGACAGTGGTTTGCAGATTACAGCCTTTTAAATTGAGAATACAGAGTGATAATGCCTCAGGGCTGTGAGAATATCTTCACAGAGGTTTTATGGATGATGCAGGAACACTAATTTTAACATCTGCTTTGTCTGTAATAGAACAATTGAGCTCAATGGCAGTCATTCAGCGGGTGACTTCAGCTTGCACTTGCCTTCAGGCCCATACTGAAGCCTCCTCAGCAACTCTAGTGCAGGGGCCGGTGTCAGTAGGAGTCCTCCTGCCTCTTGAGGTTGCCTGCACTTGTGTCTTGGCCTCACCGGAACCTCATGGGTGCACCTGGGTGTATTGAGTCCTGTGGGCTGCACAGGATGAACTGGGGCTATACGTGGGGCCAGGCCTGTAGGCATTCTTCTTCATGCACCCCTGAGGCAGCCGTCCACGTACACAGTGGACATAGCTCTCAATGCTTAAAGGGCTATAAGCTGATGCTTAAATATAGATGTCTGTTGATTTGATTTAATTGTTTTAGAGGTCAGGGTAATTCTGAAAATGGCCTCTCAGGGAGGAGTCTGTTCTATTTTACTGCTTTACTTGGAAATGTGCTTAATGAGGACAGTTCCCAGTGTTGATGGCCAGGGATTTGCACTTCATGCTTCCAGAACAATTGCCTGTTTGGAACAGACCATGGAACTCCAGGGTACTCTGAGAGCCTGTCATGGACTCTCACGGGGTAACATTTCCTTGGGGCAGTTAGAAGTTCTGAGTTTTCTTGTGGGCAGATCTTGCTTTCATTAGGGATGACATGAGCCTGCGTACCCCATCCAATGGCTGGCCCCTTTGGGAAGGCAAACAGCTGCTGAGCGTTAGGCTGAGCCTGCCAGCGGTGAACCCTCAACACCGCTCTACAGGACTCCTTCATCAGTCACAGAGGAGTGGCAGTATGGAGCTATAGGATCCTGGTTTGTACTCCTAGAAGCAACATGTGTGTTGCACAGCGTGGGATAGAGTAGCATCCTTTTTGTTCCTGCTGCAGCGGGAATTTCTAATCTGAAATGTAGAAATAAGAAAGGCATTTTACAACCTTTGTTGTGGCCAAGGTAGAATGAAAAGGTTGTGCTGGGAGTCCTTAAGGTGGACGAATGAGGGTGACTTTCCTGAGGAAAGATCAAGAGAACTGTGATCCTTTCTAGCCATTACTACCTTAGCACTTCAGTGCAGTTGATGGGGAGGACAGTCATGGATTTGCTTACCTGTGGGCCTGTCAAAACAGAGGGATGATCTCAGTGTTACGGAGCAGGTCTGTTCCATGATACTCATTTTACAACAGTTGTGGCAGTGTGACAAAGTACTTTTGATTCCAAGTGGATCAAATCAAAGTTCCTGTTAACTAGAGGTTAAAGGCTATTTACCTGATTGGGTCTAAAGTCCAAATTAAACAGCCAAAGGGACCAAGTCAATGAAGTTCTTTCACATCACCTCTATTTTTAGATCAGAATGTTCTTTTTATAAATGGTGGGAACCGAAAGACAAACCCTAGTTATAAACCCGTGGTTTACACTTGCTGTTCCTTACAGCCTTTATAGTAGAAATACATCTGAATCAAGGATTTTGGTCAGCTAAGGCTCAGAAGAGGGCTCGGAAGAATTCTTTGAATCTCAGTCTCCTTTCACTTGATTTGCTGAACATTTCTGCAGATTGAAGCTTTGGATTTGTTTACTGCTTTCAAGATGTGCACAAAGAGATCTAGAATGGGGAAAGTCAGAAATGGAATTTCCTCGAGCTTGGATTTAAGACCCTGGGATAAAGCTTTTGACACACTTGAATGAGGAAAGATTTCAAACTCTTCCGGTTATTTGGATAAAAAACCACCAGCTACTTTTTAATTGTTTCTTAGTGTAGAAATTCTGCAGCTTTTCAGGCACTTTGGAGATTGATTTGTGAAGCTGCAAAACTAATTGTGGAAGACTTCTGATTCTGTTCCTATACACACCATTGGGAGATGCAGTTAAAGTCAGTGATAGCTGTCTTTCGGCTTGGGGGGGTTGTTTTTGTTTTAAATGACTTGCATGCTTACTAAAGCACATACATATTCTACAAAATAGCCAAGGAAAGCTGTGTTTCACCTGCCCATTCACGGTTACTGAGTTGGTTATTTTTCCCATCTGTTTTTGTGAGTTATTCACCTAAGCACTGTTCTGTGAGCCCACTAACTATCTGTGCTGCCTTCTGAACAACAGAGCAGATCAGTTCAGTCCAGCCCAGCAGGATACTGAAGACAGCCATAGAATCACCCAGGTTGGAAAAGCCCTTTAAGCCCGTCCAGTCCAACTCTTCCCCAGCCCTGCCAAGGCCACCCCTGCCCCATGGCACTGAGGCCTCGTCTCCACAGTGTGTGAAGCCTTGCAGGGCCGGTGCCTGCAGCCCTGCCCTGGGCAGCCTGTTCCAATGCCTGAGCACCCTGTGGGCAAGGAATTGTTCCTCAGCTCCATCTAAACCTGCCCTGGTTTGAGGCTGTTTCCTCTTGTCCCATCCCCTGTTCCTTGGGAGCAGAGCCCACCCCCTCCTGGGTCCATTTTAGGTACTTCTAGAGAGCAACAAGGTCCCCCCTGCGCCTTCTCTTCTCCGGTTGTTCTGTTCTAAGGTTAGTCTGAGACTGGGATGTCAGAACATTTGCTCTTATGACATGAGCTGGCAGAGCCTCCCTGAGAGCCACCTCGAAGCCAGGTTAACTGCTCAGTGTTCGCCATGCAGTGTTTCTATAAGCCCTAGTACATTGTATGGTGACAAACGAAAGATGGGGCCTAAACCTGCACCTGATTGAGAGTTTGCACCTCACCCCTTTGGACATGAGACAATAGGACCTGAACTTGTCACAGAGATAACTAGTCTCTTTCAAAATGTCTGTGTTTCTGCTTGCAGGGGTTACAATGGTTGACACAGAAATGCCGTTTTGGCCCATGAATTTTGGAATTAGCCCCGTGGATCTGTCTGCAATGGAAGATCACACACATTCCTTCGACATAAAGCCGTTTACCACCGTTGACTTTTCAAGCATCTCTTCACCACACTATGAAGATATTCCTCTTGCAAGAAGTGATCAGACAAGCATTGATTATAAATACGATATCAAGCTCCAGGATTGCCAAAGTAAGCTTTTGATTTTAAAAACTGTGTTTCCTTCATGCTCATATCTGCTCCATTCTCTGGAAAGTGTCCTACCAGCCAAGGGCTGTAGGTGTCTAACTGCAGTATCCTGTGTCACCATGCTTGCAGGGCAATAGGAAAGAGCGAATACATACAGCAGCCCCTCACCCTTCCAGAGCAGCAGTTGGAGGTTGGGCAGGGTATCATAAGGTACCTAAAATGACATTAAATGTTTTTTATTAGACACATGAACCCCACCATTTTTTTCTGACGCTTCCAGTTTCCTATTCATGTATCTTATGTGTAAATTGTCCTTTGAAGCCCTATGCACACAGTGCAGAACAGGTATTCTGGAGGTTAAAAAATGCCCCAGCCTATATAGCATATTACTAATTCATATGTGTAGCTTTGAAATGCCAAACAGCCTAAGAAAGCGATGGAGTAGAGATACTGACTACACCTGAGTCACAGCTTTGGTCTAGCTTTTATCAGTGTCCCTAACGCAGGCATAGCCTTGGGGCTCCATAGGCTAGGGTTAGTGTTGCTCTTTGCCAGTTACAGTAAAACACTGCCAGGGAACTCTCCTGTTAAGGAGTGTACAGTTTTTAAGGGAGCTGTCACTGCACATCCCTGCTCCAAGGCAGGATGTGAGGTTGCTGTGCCTGGAACTTTCTGAAAGATCCACTTGGTCCACTTGGATTTGACATCGTTTCCGCTTGTAGCAATCTGTCCAGGAATTCTTCAAGGGAATTCCTGCTAGGAATCCTGTGGTGTTGAATTCTGGCTGCACAGTGAGGCAGGTGCTGTGTACCTCTTGGTTGCGTATGTAATAAACGAAGACATTTTCCCAGCTAATAAGTTCCTTTCCTTTTGCTTAGTTAGAACTGTCCATAACACTCCAATAACAAGGTAGGGTACGGTAGAGCCGAGGTAGGATAAATCCTCTTCATCTTTACTTAAACAAGTTCCTCTTTTCTTCTTTCTTCCTAGTTTAGGTATGAAAGAAAAGTTTCTAGTTTGTACCATGCAGCCAGTGTGGAAGAGAAAAACATTCATCCTTTGTGGCACTTACATCACTTCTGAGGCTTCTATGACCAGTAACTGATTTAAGGACATAATATTTGGTTGTTTGAGATTGTTTGATATCCAGTTGCTCTCTCAATCAGAAGCGTTCAGAAGAGAAGATGTATCTCTAAACTGCATTCAAAGTGTTCTCCAGGAGAGCTCAATTTCTTTAAACATCCAATATTATCCACTTATCTATTATTCAATGTATAGGGACTGACATAATTTTTTTGGACAACATTAGAAACTCCAGCCCATCTCCCTGCAGTAGCTCTGAATACCTTGAAGTAATGCAGCCAGCTTAGATACTGGAAGGCCTTTCAAGTATGAGGTCTCCATAGGCACATTTTTATATCCCTTTCTTCCAATCGTTCCACCCTCCAGAGCTGAAAACTGGATCTGTAATGCACTTTCTACATCAGAATCTGCCTCTTCTGGGTTTTTCAGCCTGTGTACTGCCCCTGAGATAGTGTCTTCCAGTTTACATCCCTTTACAGCCTCTATTTACTACTCATTTTGTATTATGAAGCAGAGCTATGACTCTGGTATGTTTACTGTGATCGCTTGGGATTATTCCTTGTTTCTTCCTATGTATATTTAATTGTACTTAGAGTTTCTCTGTTCCTTACACACAGGTGCAATCAAAATGGAGCCTCCTTCCCCACCCTATTTTTCAGAAAAGGTTCAGCTGTACAACAAGCCTCATGAGGAGACTTCCAACTCCCTTATGGCTATTGAATGCCGTGTGTGCGGGGACAAGGCCTCTGGGTTTCATTATGGTGTGCATGCCTGCGAGGGCTGCAAGGTGAGTCGTCACAAAAGTGGCTCTTCTGAAGGAAGATTGGGCACTGTTTCCATCTGAATAATCTCTTGGTAAAATCAGAGGCCTGTGCTTTTATAAACAGCTTTAGTTCTTGGAGTGCAGTCACAGAACCACAGAGCTGTTCAGGCTGGAAAGGACCGTCTGTTCCCCACAGACTGCAGATACTTTATGGCTTCATAGGAGAAGGGTTTAAAATATAATTTACCTTTTTCATTGTTACTGATCTATTATAATTTTTTGTGCGTTTCTTCTCCTTTTGGCAGTTGTGCAATTCTAGTTAATTCCTGCTGTCTTGGGGATCAGTTGCAGAATCTGAATTCATAGCATGCAGCGAAAGCAGACTCGTGCCTAACTCCAAAGCTCAATCCTCTGAGCAATTTAAACTTCAGACTCTGTTATTCCGATTGATTAGAGTTTCCTCACCCAATTCACACGTTTCTAGATGCCTACAGAAAAGTCTAATGGAATGGAAGAAGGTGGTTTTCTGCCTTAAAACTCCACCGGGTTTTTTTACGTCAATGGCATTTAGTGTTTGTAACGCAAAAAGGACAAATGAATGGTGTAAAAATTGACCTTCCTCAAGAATGAGAGAAGAAATGCCACAGAAAGAAATGAATAATCATTCATTCAGCTCAAAGAAAAATATTACAGAGTTTAACATCAAATTCTCATCTTCTCTCTTTTCAGTTTCTAGAGGAAATGAACTAATAGGAAAGACCTAATGCAGAGCTTAAATAAAACGTGTAGCTCTGAATTAGGAACACATAAAGCAATAAGTATGTTGTTGATAAATTAAATTCCAGTGAATTATTTATTGATATTATTTCTTGTGAGGAAAACCTTAATTGTTACAAAGGGACAAATGCAGATAAATTTGGGTAAAATTTATGACCTGATTCTGAGTGATGTGGGAAAGCATCTTTAAACTGTCCGCAGACGCTGCCCCACAAAGCGACCGAGTCACTTGAGATCCAGTTGCTGCTGGCAGGATTTCTGCTTTGCAGTGATTTATAAAACCTTTTCTCCCCTGGTAGTGAGTCTGAAATTTCACTTCGTAACAAGTTGTCCCATGAGCAGTGGAACAAATGGAGCTCGGTTCCTTTGGTACAGTGTTCTTCATGCTCCGCATGTCTGTAGAGCTCCCAACTTGTGTCCTTTAAACCCCACCGATTCCCATGAGCTTCCCCAGTTCCCCTCTATCCAACTAGGTTGCAAATGGCTAATGAGATCAGAACAGGAGCACACGGAGGAGCAGACACAGATCACATGAGCCTCGCTTCCTTTGGAAAGCTGCCCAAACCGAAGTTAGCTTCAGTGTGTGTCCAGAAAGGTGCTTTGGGTTTATCCTCACAGGGGAGGGGAGGGCAGGGGAGGTGATGACACTGCAGTTTCTGGTGGCCTCTTACGTGCTTCTGTGTTAACTGCAGGGCTTTTTTCGAAGAACCATCAGGTTAAAGCTGATCTATGACAGGTGTGACCTGAACTGCCGCATCCATAAAAAAAGCAGGAATAAATGCCAATACTGCAGGTTCCAGAAATGCCTTGCCGTTGGAATGTCACATAACGGTAAGTGCACGCAGCGTGCGTTAACGGTGTTTCAACTGAAATATGACATGAAACGTTCATACGGTCACTGAGTGTGCTGCTGTGACATCTGGAGTCTTCTATATCTTTAACATGAGGCAGTTTAGAAATGCATATCACAGAGACTGCCTCTGAGTTCAGGATTGTGTAAGGCTGAATATTGCTTTCAATAGAGAAATCAGATGGGTAGAGATCTGCACTTCTCAATGTAATATATAATACAACATATGAGCTGGTTTTACTAGGCACTGTTCTTGCCCATGACACTGCTGGTTGTTCTTCCTGACCGTATTCCTAGTGTCACTGCTATTTTTCAGTCCATTGTCTTGTGTTCTGACAAGACTGTTTGGCATCCTGGAGCTCAATATAAACATGAGAAATGCACTAGAGGCTTTACTGAAACGTTGTGAATAACAGTTTGAATTTGATGCATAGGACACTTACTGAGGCCTGTCAGCATCACTGAGTTAACACTTCCTCATACTAAGTTAACACTTCCTCATATTAGGACACAACATAGTTTAGATGAATGGGCCGGACCCTGTACTGGTTTACAAACCCCTCTCCTCCTCCTCCTTCCTAGGATACCCACATCTGGGCATAGATTCCAATGTGTGGTAAGTAGGAGTGTAGTGTTTCTGAGCATGCCCATTCAGCTGTCAGCCTCCCATCCCATAGTGTGTCTGGCTGTGATTCCTGTGTAATACATGCTCTCTGCCCTCTCCCCCACCCGGAGGTGAACATCCCCCCCCCCCCCCCCCCCCTCCCCCTCTCCCCCCCTCCCCCCCCACTCCCATCCCATCCCCATCCATCCCCATCCCCATCCNGTGAAAATCCCCCCCCCCCCCCCATCTGTGAACTGTGAGCACAGCATTTCCATTCTGAATATGTCACAGTCTTACATAGTAAAGGTGTTTGCCACTGGGTATGATCCTGTGATTGCCTTCTTTACAGCAGGTAAGCAAATAGCATGCAGTGTATTACGATCCTGCTCTCTTGCATAGATTTTAGAAGAAAGTCCCTCTGAACCTTAAAATTAACAAACCAGTTCATGTGGAAATAGTTATGAATGTTTGCACAGGAACACATAATGACGATTCTTTGCTGCCTTGCTTTGGCAAAGTGGAGTAAAAACAGGAATTAAATGTCATAACAGAGACTTATGTAATTCTAAGGGTAAAAAATTGCAAACATGACTGGGAAAATAACTTCTCTGTGGTTGTTTAGACCTTTCCTTATTTTCAGTATAAGAAATGAGTGTACTGTCCCCAGGAGGAAAGCTGAACTGTGGTTTGCAGAGTTAATACATGCACTGAATGTAATCTTGTATGGGAAATGTTTTGCTAACAGAAAATACGGCTTTCAAGATCCTGGGATGCAACAGCAGCACTTGAGCATAAATCTCATTTGGAAATGCTACTGTGGGTATTTTTGTAGTAATTCAGGAGAGTTTATTACGATGTTTTACAAGGTGCATGCCAAATTCTCCCTTCGCCTTTTCTGCCCGCTCAGAGCATGAAACGCTCTCATTCCTCCGTCACTTATAAACAATCAGGCTTACAAAAAAGAACTGAATTTCACCTTTGAAGACCCAGTGCTGCATAAAGAAGCATCCAGACACACAACACTGGGTGTTGCTGATGCCACGCAAACACATTTTGTTACACTTATTCATCCATTTAGGTAGTGAAGTTAACTGAATTTCAAATGCTTGGCACCAGAATGTGGATTATTTGTGCCTGAGGGTTCCAACCTAAGCCTGTCTGTGCACAGATACACTATTGCAACACCAAGAGGGACTTAAGAGGAGCAGGGAATGCAGGGAGACCTTAGCAGCTATACAGCCACATTTTTTCACGTGGAAACACCACATACCACTTGGCTGAAGGTTAAAGAAGACAGTAGAGTTCTCATGCCTTGAATATTGTTTTCCTTTCCTTCTCTAGCCACAGTGCTGCTCTGTGTTTAACCCTTAGTTGCGCACATTGTGTGCTGAAGCACCACTAGGCAGAAGCTTGGGGCTTGTATGTTAGAAAAGTCATTCATTTGTTTCTCTTCTCCTCAAAGCTGCTATTTATACAAAAGCAACTACTGTAAAGAAGAGCACACGTGGCAATAGGGCTTTATCATCAATGCTGGGAGCAGTGAACTGCTCAGTCTGGGCACATGCCTCCAGTGAACCCAGGCAGGCAAGCACCCAGGCTTTACCTTGTGTTTCTAGTGCAAGAAGCTGTGTTTATAGTCTATGTGGGGACTTATTTGTGCTGAGAAGTAATTTGGTCAACCAGAGGAATCAAACGCTATGCAGAATAGGCTGTGAGTAGGTACAGAGACTTCTGCAAGCTCTAAAATGTGGCTTAAGGATAAACAGTTTTTCCACAGAATGGCAAAGGGTATAAGGTAGCATGTAGTGTCTTACTGTACTCACTGTTGGCTTTATGGCACTGACATTTGGAGAATACTCTAAACACAAGTAAAGGAAATAACTGGCAAAGGAAAGAGTGGGATCTCGTGTTCCAGCACGTGCCTAAACTGTCAGGGTTTGCTATTACTGTGAAAGCAATTGTCATCTGAAGCCCTTCCACCCGTGCAGTGTGAGCAGCGAGCCGTGCTTTCAGGTCTCTTATACTAGCTTGCTGGCTTGTCCATGCTCTTCCCCTCCACCCCCCCCTACAGATCCTGCCTTGATTCACTTCTCAGGCTCCCTGGAGATAAGGAAGCTGGGCCTGCTGTGAGAGTAGATGGAGGAGGGAGAAGATAAGAGTAGCAAGGAGGATGAGTGGTCCAGGAAATGGAAGATGAGACCAGGATCACAGGAGGGAGATTGAGAGAGAAGCAGAAAAGGATTCCACCCATCCTTGAAATCTTCCTCAGCCACCAGAAATGCTGTGAATTCTTCTCGAGTTTCTGAACTCTCCTTTTTCCACCCTGACCCAAGCACAGTCAGTGTGTCCCACCTCTCCTCTCGCCCAAAATCTCACTTTCCAGATTCCTTCTGTAACCCTCCTGATGCCTGACCTCTCCCTGACTTTAGCCTCAGTCCCTGAAAATGAGAGTGACTTCTCCAACAGGAAGCTATCAGGCCAGTACCACAAACTGAATTTTGCCCCACATTTTGCCTGCAATGCTTACAAACATTGAACAGGACCTGCTGCAACTAATAGCATATTTGTAAAACACGTTCTAAACATTAACACCAAATGCAGACTATCCTTTTGCCCATCGAGTTATAGGATACAAATGTTTGATTTATAACTAGTCACTAATAAAGTCAATTATAAATATAATAGTTTGACAACAGACTTCTGGGTCTTGATCACCTCTTTTTTAGGAAACTATGCTCAGAATTCCTGACTTACAGCAGAAACCTTCCAGGGCGCAGGTGTTCATGGGATAAGGATGATGTTTAAACATGGATCACCCATTTAGAAAGAAACAAACACATGTGGAAATAGAGATTGCTAATAATCATACCATCCCTACAGAACCAGAGAGGTGGAACAAGCCTTCCTCCAGGCACAGTTTTCACATGCTAAACACTAGAAAGAATGCTGAGACTCCTGAGGGGCTCCAGTGTTGCTGAGCTGCTTTATGTAGAAGTCTGACGTTAGGATGGCAGGCAACAGGATGCACCCCAATGGTTTATGTAGTGCTGAAAATGGCAAGATCTCGTTTCCATTCGTAGTGAGGTCAATTCACGTGTTTAGCAGAAGACTTGGTCCTATCTGCTGGATGCAGACTGCCAGCATTGATGTCTTGCTGAATGCCACCCCTGTGATCTGATAGCTGGCAATCCTTTGTGCTGACAAACCAGTGCTGGGTGGTTCAGGCCGGTAAGAGATAACCCTGTTACACTGATTTGATTAGCTATCAGCCCCGGCACACAGTGATAGCAGCGGGTTGGCACTGCTCTGACACTGCTGTGAGAGCTGTGTGTGCTGTGAGCAGTGTTTGCTGTGTCTGACTACACTCTGAGTGCAACACACAAGCGAAGTTAGTGCTAACAACCCAGTTTACCGCATAATGGTACATGCGTAAATTTTCTCTCACAGAAATCTCAGCATTTTAACACACCTGCTATAGAATTCAGTGTTCTCTTTGGCAGTTGTGCTGCCGTTTCCTTGTGGTTTCTTTTTCATTTGATGCCACCTTCCTCTGCAACTTTGGCCTTTGAAAAATAGATTATAAATAAGGGTGTTTGCAGCCACAGAATTTAGCACAGTGAAGGCAGTGCTCTGATTTCACATGGGTGTTCACAGGGGGTTCACTGTGTATATATATATATATATATATATAAAAGAATTATACAAATTCTTAAAGATACATAAACAAACAATTCAATCTGATTCCAGCAAGGCAGAGTTCTGAAAGAAACAGCTAAGGAATAAATAGTATTGTGGGGCTATAGCATTTTTCATACAGTTCTTTTTAGAAAAGCCCTTTGCAGGAAAATAAATGTCACCATCACAGCCAAACCAAAACTAAATGCTAAGAGGGCTTTTACTCTAGGACTCCTCACAGTAAATGAACTAGTAACAGTATGATGAACTCCAGTGCAATCTCTAAATGTTAGAAGCACTAGTCCTTGTAATCCATGCCTACTGTGCAAAGGCAATTTGGTATCCTTTGGTCAGGATATATCAGCGCAGCAGAAACAGGATTCCCAAACACCTGCACTCCCTATTATTTTCCATTAAAAAAAAAAAAGACAGAGCAAGTTGCCATCTACTATGAATTCTACACTAGAGCTATTGAAAACTTTGAATAGACAACAGTGTGTCCTTTAGCAATACCAAATTCCTAGCACAAATACTGTAATTTACTCCCCAAGAGACTCTTGGACAGGAGATGCAGGAACCAGGGTACAGAAGCATAGTCAGAAAACATCGTGTGCATACTATGCTGTTGTTTGACAGAACTAAGCTTATTTGGTGCTGGGAATATCAGTGCAACAGTAGATAGATACAGGTAGGGGAAAACTGCCACAGGTTTTAAACCAGAAACTATCCCACTCAATCCTGGCAAACCTACTTGAGAAAACAGGCACCGGCCTCTTCCCCTGATGTGAATTTCTAGTGAGGTGTTTGCCATCAGTCCAGTTCCTGTTCCTTGACAGAACACAATGACACAGCTGAGTTACTCTCTACTGACAGAGCAATCTCGGGTTTGAGAATCCTTTATCTTTGCCATCAGAGCTCTCCTTTCAACAGTTCTACTTCATAAGCAGTGTCGTAGCTGGTATATGCACTGTGGTACATCACTACGAATGTGTTGGTAGATATTTGACTAGGGGCAGATGTAGAGAAAAAAAACAAATAAATTCCTATTATTTTTAATGCTTCAGGGAAATGCATGAATTATTTTAGAGCTAAATTAACATTAAAACACTAATATGGAAGGGGAAGCAATACACTGAATATACTGCGCTCTACTTTTTTAATCTCATTTGTAAAAATAACCTTCATGACAGGGGATCTTGTGCCAGAGAGGTTCCAGGTTATGGGTTTGCTTCTGCAAAGCCCAGCTCTGCAGAATCATGTCTCACCCTGGTGTCCAGTCAACATCTCTTTCTGTAATACTTCTGGTGTGCTTACAGACTGAGCTTATCGGGTTGATACCAGGCTGTTGAAAATGCATATTATAACATTATATAGAATATTTCTGTGAATGCATTCCACCTACAATACCAAAATAGTTTACAAGTAGGATTTATCATAACAAAACATTTTTCTGGCCCAAAGCACCTCATTCCTGATCCGATTGTGAAATCTCTTCAAGGACTTACAGATCCTCAGAGCTCCTCAGGACTTCTTACTGTGTGTTAAGACTTCAGGTCATAATAAATTGCACTTCATATGTTTCTGGAAGTGATTTTATAGACATGGGCAACTCTGATTTTCCTTTTCTATGAAGTCCTTTGCATGAGGCTAGTATTTGCCTTGCTTTCTTTCTAGACTAAAATTAACAGTGTGAGAAGGCTTGCTAAGGCTTCACTTAGGTCTTCAGTTTGCCAATTCTTCCTCAAAACCAGATGTTGACTTTGTTGTCAAGATGCCAATCAGAATCATCAAAGTACTTTGCTATTGCAAAATGCACGTTTGAAAGTGGATACGTAAAACATCACCTTCTGAATTCCACAAATGTAATACGGAACGAACGCTAAATCTGAAACCAGGCTTAGTGAAGAACATAAGAGCTTTTAAAGAAGATGTGAAGTGATGAAATGTTGGGCCACACTATTTGACATGGACTTCTAATTCACCTTTAACACCTTTCATAGAATCATAGAATAGTTCGGGTTGGAAAGGACCTTCAGATCATCCAGTTTCAACCCCCCTGCCATGAGCAGGAACCCCTCACACTAAACCATGGCACCCAAGGCTTCATCCAGCCTGGCCTTGAGCACTGCCAAGGATGGAGCACTCACAACTTCCTATATTGTTATTTTAACACCTTCCTGACCCCACATGTTATTTCTATGTGTTGTCCCTGTAACAACTTCTTACTATACTTATGTAATACTATATTTTGGCTTTATTATGGTGATGCCAGTTTGATTCTTTTTATCGACTCAGTCCTTAAGTATCAGAAAAAAGATCTGTAAATGCTATAAAATATTCTAGGTGAGTTTTTGTTCTATTTAATTCACAGAACACTCGGACTTTGTTCATTTTACATCTTCAGGAATGTCTGAATGCAGAGATCACAGCAAGGTTCAATGTTGCCAACCTCCAGAGCATGGCTTTTAAAAACAAACTGAAAGGATTTGTGTGAACTACAAATAAGAATTGTTAGTAGTGAGAGAATCCATTTTAACTGCAAAATGAAAGGGTGTTGAGCCACAGTGCTTATGGCAGCAGATGGAGCTGAGTTAATTCCTTTGTAGCTATGCTGAATCTTTTCATTCTTTTATTTGAGTTACACTCAGTACAAACATGAACTCTCCTCTTGTTTGAGATCAATGTTTTGTGCATCACTAATGTTACCATACACTCACCCATTCGCTTCTTTTCAGAGTGGGGTCAGTCTGAGCCATTCTAGTACCTCAATAGAAAGTAATCTGAAGTTAATATCTTCTCTTCAAATATTTTGCTCTTGGAAATGTCTATAAAAAGAATATCTCAATTTCTACCCATTGAACTTGGCTTCCTCTCAGGAAGCTTTATATTCTGACATCTGCACACTCAAAGAATACTTGAACAGATATGAAATATACAGCATGCAGCACTCAGAGACCAAGTCTGCTGACAGAGAACTGTAATGCAGTTGTAAAAACAACCCACCTGGTTTCTAGAGGCGTGAAATAAGAGATCTGATCAATAAGTATAATGTCTGACAAACAGGGTTTGGGGTTTGGTTTTTAGCACAGCTGATTGTTCTTGAATAGAAGTGTCATTTTTGTCCATCAGCACACTGCAGGCAAACACATGAAAGGAAAGTGGCTGGTTGTTTCCAAACTGAATGTCCCCTGTATGATCATCCCTGTGTATGATCTTAGCAGCACTTTTGCTTTATCCAAGGAAGACACTAATCACTGCAGAAGTATTTAGAATATTTCTCTTTCTTTCTAAGGGCAAACTGCAAACCTTTATCTCTTCCTCCTGTTGTTTGTTTGGATGCTCTTTTGTTTTGTTTCTGTGAAATAAACCAAATTCTTTTTCCTGAACTATCATGCAATAAATCAGGCTTGATCTTGACAGCTCATGTGAAATATTTTCCAAGTCAGTCCCCATATGAATGAAGAGTATCTTGGAGAGGAGGCATATGGGCCACAGTGGGAGGTTTACAGCCTGCCTATTGAGCAATTGGGAGACCATATGAGTAGGTAGAACCATTTCCTGTTCTCTCAATGCTGCATGCACATAGAGTTACATGAAGAACTCAAGAACTCAGCTTTGTTGTGGCTTTTGTGTTCCCTCTACAGCTTCCGTCTCATTCCTTAATTCATTTAGTAACATTTCATAGCACTTGCCACGCTAAGTTGTGTTGAACTATTTAGGAATTTGTTCCTGCAAGGCATAGGAGTGTTTTGTTTCTAAACAAATGAAGAACCTGAGATCCATACAGTCATTTGCCCAAAATAATACAAGGTTGAAAAGTGGTTCCTACCCTCAGCCAACACGATTTTTATATCTTGAGGATTCTTGCTGTTTTATTTAGATTGGAGTTAGAACCAGTGGCTTTCAGCAACTCTCTCAGGCTTGCATTTCCAAGCAAGATATTGTAATCTGACTGTTTGGGCACACAGACGATTTCCTCTTTGGGATGTGTTTGTTTGTATTGCTTTAAAGCACTTCTGCTGTTTTGCCTATATTACTGGGGAAAATCACCTTTTTCTTGCTTGCCTAAGTACTGTTTCCATAAAGACTTCAAGAGCTCATAACAAAAGGTGACATAAAAAGCAATTCACATGTGCTTTTCCAGGTGCAACGATAGCTGTAGTAATTGCTTGTCATCTTCTTCAGCCATCAGGTTTGGGCGAATGCCACAAGCGGAGAAGGAGAAGCTCTTGGCAGAGATTTCCAGCGACATCGACCAGTTAAACCCTGAATCTGCTGATCTACGAGCACTTGCCAAGCATTTGTATGACTCATACATAAAGTCCTTCCCTCTGACCAAAGCCAAGGCGAGGGCGATCTTGACAGGAAAGACGACAGACAAATCAGTTAGTTCCCTCTGTTTTGTTTTGGGGTTTTTCTGCCTTTCTTTTGAGTAAACTATTTACTACACAGCCAGCACATCTTTGAAACCCCCCCTTTGCTGTTGGCACTTCCATATTTCAAGCTGTGTCTGAAACACAGGAAATGTTTTTAGATAGGATAAGTAAACATTATTTGAAAAAACTCCAAGTTCACCTAATAAAATACTTGAAACCAGTACAAGAATGTGAAGGTCACCTTAACCTTTTTGTATTCTCTGAGCCTCTCTTCCCGTTTTCCTTCTCGTCCACCAAAGGTTATCTGCCACATCATCTGTTAAGGTGGCTATCTCACTGTCAGGAATTGGCAGCTATACTATTCAAACATCTGTATCACAGCATATTATCATAGCTTATTATCAGTACTACCTGTTCCCAAAGGAATACTCTTTTCCTAAGTGTCAAATGATTCCCAGTGCCAACAGCATTACTAGCCTTAAATATGATGCTTATTCTTATGAAGCTTTGATGACTTCCTGCATTTAAGGGGGTTATCTTGGATCAGATCAGCATCCTGTGCTGGTGCGATTTCAATTTGAGGAGAACATACAGGAAAACCTTTGAAAAGTAAGGAATAGGGATATATATGTTTGGAAACTTCCCTGGCAATATGTAACAATCCTTTCTAGCAGTGAGAAGGATAACTGATAACTATGGGAGGTTTTTATTCTTGCCACTCTTTTAATACTTAAAAAGAAACCCAGTTTTCCAAGTTTTATAACTGTTGCTTTGGTTCATCTTTGTCAGTTTTACAACAGACGCTGGGGTTTATTTTCTTCAATAATTTCAAAGGCAGGCAAGAACTGGGAGGTGTTTGAGGCTTTAACGGTGGCTAAAATAATAATTCAAGTATTGTCTCTAATTTGGTCGCAGTCCTCACATCAAAATCCAGATGTGGTGGACTCTTTCAGTTTGCGTAGCCTCTCACCATGGAGTATATGTAGTTTTAAACCAGCATAGTTTCTTTCCTCTGCAGAAAGCTGCTGTGGTAGGTGCACATGAATGGCACTGCTTTTTCCAGGTCTTTTCTCAGTTCCCTCACTGTATCAGAAACAGAGGAAAGAATTAACACAGCAGTTTAGGGATTTTAAGTGTGATCCTAATAGCTATGTACCTGCACTGGGAAATAGTCTTTCTAAAGCACATGTTCGTGCACAGAATTAATGACTTTGTTGTACTTGGTGCCCCAACGTAAGAGTTTCTAGAAAGAAAACAAGGGAATGACCTACTAGTACTGAAACATGCATTTTAAAAGCTTCCTCTTGTCTTTTTATTCCACTATTTTACATATTCACAGATCCATATAAAATGCTTTTTCTGCAGCAAAAATAGCATTGCATCTTGAAGAACACCTCCTCCTCCTGGCTTTTCTCAGTGCTGTATGTTTATTTGTTCAGTTTCACACTGAAATCCTAGTGCAAGTAGGAAAATAGTGTCACACCTCACCCTCTGTTTAACTGGATCTCAGGGGCTGGAGCTATGTTTGCCTGTCATGACTGGGAAAGTCACAGCACTACTTTCCTTGGTCCTGTAAGCAGTGGGATATTGATTCAACCAACCTGTTTTGAAAGCTGAAATCCTCCTGTGCAGATGCTATTGGTCCAGTTCACAGCCAGAGCTCTGTTTTCCACTCAGCTCTCCTGGTTAGGGAAGCACTGCCTGCTTCCAGCCCTCCCTCCTGCCCAGTGAAAGCAGTCGGAGCTTTCTGTTTGATTTAGCCTGAAGCAGATGAGCAAACACTTCCACAGTCTCCATTGGCAGAACTATGGGAGTAGTAACCTCAGTTGGCAAAAGGCACCCCCAGGCTCTAAAGAAAGTACCTAATTTCAGTTCTAAGAATCCCATAATAGTTTAGCACTGAATAGACTTTAAAACTGGCTTAATCCAATAGGAGCAGAACTGTAGGAGTTTCCAGGAGGTGACTGCTGACTACAGTTAGTAAAGCTTGGGTTGCTTTGGCACCTGTTCTTCAGTATATAGTGACTACAAAAGCAAGAGAGAGAGCACCTTTGTGAATAAGGCATTGGAATGAATTAGATATGTAATCACAAGGGATCTGAAATTAAAAAATGCATTTCTCTAGTCCCTTTGTTGAATAACTCATTGTATTTAAATTAATTAATCAGCTCTGTTAACAAAGCTGTTCACATCGGTGAGAGTTCTCAGCGCAGCAATGAGCTATTTGGTCATTTATCCTCCAAGGAAAAGATTCTTCAGGTAGATTCAAGAATTCCCCACTTATCCATTCCTTTAGAGCCAGGAGCTTCTTCTGCGCATTTGGAAACAGATTGTTTCCAGAGCCTAACAAAAGTTTTCCTGGCACTACTTTTCCTGGTCTGCTTTCTAAATTGATTTATTGCAGTTGAGTTTATTTCACAGTCAGAACACATCCTTGTGTTCTGAATTGTGCTCCTGTAGTTTGCATCGCGTTGGTTGTTTTCTTTCCCGCTGCCAACTTGTTTGAGTTTAAAAATATCCCAACTTTGCTCTTGTTAAAGGAGTTAACAGCAAAAGGTTAAATTTATCAGCTAACCAATACCATAAAGTTGATATTAGTTGCAGCATTTTCTAGATGGATAGAACTTGCAAAGAACATGACAGTATAGGAAGTAATCAAAGAGTGAATATACTCTTATCTTCCTATAGAAAAGAAGTTATAGCATCTGAAGTGCAAACATGTCCCTGTTCTCTGGGTAGATTCTGGCTTATAGAAGCCACTAAAATTCAGGTAAAAGGAGGAATATTTTAACCTTGTTCCAAACTCCAAATTCAAACTCGGATGTTACAGAACTTCTGTCAAACAAACACGCAAAGAAAACCAATTAAAAGAAAGGGAAAATAAAACAGCTATTTTGAAATCATGGCCTTTACTTCCCTCCCACAACTAGTGAGAAAGTACCAGCCCAAGCCCTGGGTTTAGGATGTGGATTCACAAAACATGTGAGGAGGCCCTAAGAACTATTTGGCCTTTTTCTAAATCATTTTAACACTGTGAGGATATTTGTTTTAATAGGGTTATGAAGGTTTAACCCTTTGGGGTCAGCTACCGTTGCTATATTCCTCATAGACCTCCCAGTTGTTTTGGCTGAGGGACTCCTCTGTGTGCTGCTTCAGTTTCCCAGGAGGCAAATGCTCATAGAAAGGACGTTTGAAAGTAAATTGTGTTTTCTTTTTATTTGTAGCCATTTGTTATTTATGACATGAACTCTTTAATGATGGGAGAAGATCAGATCAAGTGCAAGCACGCGTCCCCGCTGCAGGAGGAGAACAAAGAGGTAGCGATTCGCATCTTCCAGCGATGCCAGTTCCGCTCAGTGGAGGCAGTGCAGGAGATCACGGAGTTTGCCAAGAACATTCCAGGTTTTGTGAATCTTGACCTGAATGATCAAGTAACTCTCCTGAAATACGGGGTCCATGAGATCATATATACTCTCCTGGCTTCTCTGATGAATAAAGATGGAGTTCTTGTATCTGACGGACAAGGATTCATGACACGGGAGTTTCTGAAGAGCCTGAGAAAGCCTTTTTGTGACTTTATGGAACCCAAGTTTGAGTTTGCTGTGAAGTTTAATGCACTGGAATTAGATGACAGTGACCTGGCAATATTTATAGCTGTCATTATACTAAGTGGAGGTAAGTGCCGTCCTATTTGAGATGATATTTTATATAACAGAATTGACACTTTCCATTCCTGTGCTCAGTGCTGCAGGATGGGACTGTATTTACATACAGGTTTTGATTCATTGTCAGCTTTCATGATGTTGTTTGCCCTTCTTTCAGTTTCAGATAGAACCTGAGAATGTAAATGACCTCCTATTAATGATGGAGCTAGACATGCCTGCTGAGTCAGCAGTGCGTTCAGTTAGGAAACAAAATCAGGATTGACTCCCTGAAAACAGGAAGGGTGAAATTTCACTGGCAAGAGCTTCTGAAAGCTAAAAAGTTCTGCATGAGAGTTTTAACCTGCAATTAGCTTGTGTGGCTTGCTAATTGTACACAAATAGCTTTGACTCCGTAACTATTTCAAACTAGATGTGGAATTTGGCTTCCAGGATTGTTATGGGGTTTTTGATGATTGTTTTTTTCATTCATGCAAGGTTTGGTTTGCCTTTAAAAGAGGGGAAGAATGCATTCCTCAGGAAAGCTATGCTCTCTTAATGGCTGAGAAAAGCAGGCATCGTGTGTCTGCTCTGGTCATATTTCCTAAGATGCTCTGTTTGCATTCATCCTTATGCATTATGCTTTAGCAAACATGAACTTGCAGGCCCAGGTCTCAGACTACATGCATCCTAACACTTCATTAAACAAGACACTGAATTTCCAGCTTGTTTGAAGACAGTCAGTGTGTTCTATCCGATTCAAGGTGATGCAGCCATTATCTTTTGTGAACTACTGACTGCCAACCAATTTTAGTTCACTTATGAAGCCTTTCCATTGAGAATCTGAGGTATAAGACACATAGTTCAGGTTGTACTGAAGGTCTCTTACTTCAGCCAATACTATCGAGTTAGTGATGTTGCACAAAGAACATTTTACCTCACTGATTTGTGTGTATTTTGGCTTAGAATGATTCTGCAGCTCTCAATGGGAGGAATGTGCTGAATGCTCTGAATTCAGATCCTCCACGGAGCAACGCAGAGTATGTTGTTACTACATTATGATTAAGCAATCAAACACAACCACCACTTGCTATTGTTCTGAAACCAACCGTGTTGAACGTGCATTGTTACCTATACCTTCCTGTAAAATCACACACAATTACTCCTGGCACTGGGTTTCATTCAGTAAAAATGTGGTATCACAATCTGGTTTATCAGACTAACTAAAATCCACTTCAAACAAGTGCATTTCCCAGAAGCCATTCCCTTGTGCAAACCTTTGAACACAATGATCCCTGAGGACTCTGAATTAATTTAGGAAGGGAAAATATGCTATTGGTGTATTTTTGGTTGGCTTTGATGAGGGAGGAGAAATTATCCAAACCTATTAGGGCATTCCCCAAAACATGCTGACATTTTGCATTTGCTAATATAATGATCTCTAACAGATGAGGAACAGACCTCTCCAAATCCACTCCTAAGTGAGAAAAGGGACCTTGCAGTCTGCAGAGCTGGGTCTTTGGGGATGCCTGGTTGGCATTAAAGGAAACAGGTATCATGGAATTGATCTCACATGTTAGATCTCAGGAGGACAGTGATCTACAGGAAAAAATGACTCTGTCAAAGCAGATCTATCAGCAAGTCTCCTTTTGAAAGAATAATTTTGTAAGCAGAGGTCCATAAAGAGCTACTCAATTTTAATCGTTCTTAAATAACCCTGAAGCAAAGCCAGATGAAAATATAAATCCATATAAAAATCAACCAGTCCTTTCTTGGAAAATCCCTTCATTTCTTGATGGCAGAGATCTCTCACTCACTGTCTGTATTCAGAACTCTCTTTATTCCTCTCCCCCCTCTAGAAAAAAGCATGATAGTTATTTGCAAAAACTGAGTTTCTCTTCTGAAAACAATTAAGCATTGCAGGCAATTAAACAATGGCTTTTATCATGGAATTTACAGTCAAGTATGATGTATATTGACCTGTATGTTTTCTGGGGGACTATAATGTGTGCTGTGAAACTGAAATCTGATTCCTCAGGGGGCTCAGATGTCCTTGTTTGTGCAAGAACTATAGGAATATCGAGCCAGGATGATTTCATTGAAAACTGGTTTTCAAAGCCATATGATATTACCTCAAGGCCTTTACTGGCTGCGGGAATACTCTCATTCTTAACTCACTTCAAGAGATCCTGTGCACAAAGATCTTAAAAAGCAAAGCAGTTTGTGACACACAGAAAGATCCTCACCAAAAGCTCTGATTCGAGGTGAATCTGTCATTGCCTTGTGAAATGACGTTCATTCTGCAGCTCCACGGCACGCTCTCTTATGCAGCTCTGAAGAGCAGAGAGAAGGAAAAGCGAAAGGTAATGATTCCAGCTGGAACATTACATGTAGAAAGCTTTTCATTGTGAAGTGTGTTTGGAATTTGCCACAAATCCTATAAAACAGTTCAGCCTTTTGACAGCAAACCAGTTGTTTTGCCTCATATGTGAAAAGGCAAAGTACTTCTCTGCCAATAATAAGCTGACAAATTAATTGTAACATCAACAGAATGAAAGTATTCCTGCTTCCAGTGTCAATCATTTGACTGTTCCTGAGCTGCTCAGTGCAGCCTCAGAGTCTCAGCAATTCCGAATGTCACTCTGAACACATCATTACAAAGCTGAAGAGTTATTCTTAATGTTGGTTCACTGTGCTTCAAAACAACAGTGTAAATGGCCAACAAACTCTAGTTTTCTGGATTTAATGCTGATGAGACAGAGACTGTGTGTGTGAGTGGTAGCATATTATAGGATATTACCTTGGGTTTACCTAAGAAATGCTTTATGCCATTAACACCAATGCCAAACTCTCAGTACAAGGTCCTTTTACTTATGGTAACTTTGATAAAGTTAATGGGTAAAATGGGATTTGGAAATCTTCTTTCAGGGAGATACTCTTCCTCCCTGTTCTATTCCACTGAGGCATATCCTCAGCATGTAGTTAGTGCCATGGTGTAAATGTTGAAGAACTTGAAGTATCTTTAAAAATACAGGATACACCAGAGCCAAAAATGAACTCTGTCATAAGAAGGTTTAAGGAGAACAAGCTGGATGTCTGTGCTTGGGCAGGAAAGAAGGTAGTCCAAGCTATTGAGATAATCCACATTTACAAGCAGCAAACTCACTCAAGCAGGTTGTTGTTAAATAAAGGAATAGCTCATAAGGTGATTTTGTAGCATGTCCACATAGATTTGAATTTCTGTATAGGATCTGCTGCAGCATTTAGGCTACAGTGGTGTATGGGAACTGTAGGAATACCTGTGAAGACTCAGACTCTGTTACTCTGTTACCCAGAGGTGCAGTCAGAATAGCACCTGAACTCCCCAATGTTCAGAACCCTTCTGTTTCTGTGTGCTCTTTACAGCAGTCACTGCTCTTGTTTAAACATTGCGCTCAGTAATTTTGCTGCAATCTGAGATCAGCAATATTTGAAGTTTTATCACTGAATAGTACCAAGGAATAGTTCATATTTGACTGCTACACAAATCCTGCTCTGGCAAAAGCTGTTAAGAGCAAAGAAGCATTTCATAACCACACCAAGAACTGCAGATAACCACTGTGGGCTTTGAACCACAGTCCTGGGTCTACAATATACATTACAGTCCTGAAGAAAAACCTCGGACTGCTGAGTCATATCTGCCTCAGCAAAAGAAGTAGCACAGTTGTGCAGTCACCCATATCTTTGCCTGTTTTATCGTAGTAAGATTTCAGAATGTGTATTTGGATGCAAAACACACTTGATCACGGGTACTAAAATATAAAGGCAATGCAGATGGCAGTTGCATATATGAGGAACAGAAACCAAATTGTAATTACTGTTAGGGACATGAAAGAAGCACCCGAATCTGTAAGGAAATAAGCAGCATATTTTTCCCTGACCCAGTCTAGAACATCAATTCACACAGTCATAGTGTTGGCACTCCAAGCTAAGGGGCTAATGATCACTTCTGTGACCATTTTCTTCCTTCGAACAGCTTCCTGCAGAATTTCCAGACCAAATGAAACAGCCATAGGACAATGAATGAAACAGGACAAAAAATTCATAAAGACAAAGCAATGAAAAGAGAAATGTGGTACTCTCTTGGCATAGTCTGAATGGATAAAAGGCAGGTCACAAATAGCACATAAAAAGGTTATACTTCCATCAGCAGTCTTCTGTATCAGAGAGGTTTAACAGCGGTGTTCAATTTGCTTTTAGTTGTCTCTCACCATCCTCATTTCAATTCTCTTTCCTTTGGCCTTCTGCAACCTAATGGCACTGCATAGTACGAAAAGTCCTGCTGCCACTCACTGGGGCTTGTCTTTCATTCCTCTCAGCGCTTCCCTTTGCAGATTTCTCTGTGAGCTGGCTAACAGCAATTCTGTCTTTCTTAGCCTCTCCAAATGCCTCCACCAGTGTCACAGCTTGTTTACTCCCATTTCTGTACATGTTTTGGTGCAGTAGCCCAATAACCTAGACTATATATAGTTAAGAGCATCTTAACAACATGAAAAACCTGTATATTCAAGCTTTTGCCTCTTATTTCCTTCCCCTCCCCCCACCCCCCCCCCCCCCCCCCCCTATCTT
>NDXB01017729.1:152287-192373 GCA_002631895.1 Agapornis roseicollis
ACTTTTCTCCTCCCCCCCTTTAGATAAGTTTCTTGGAAGAGAACAGTATTTTCCTCTGTAAGAAGTTTTTACTGAGAAAGTATAACAAACTGTCAACACCCAAAAAATAATGTCCATATCCTGAAGTTCTCATTCATGAAAAATCTCTCTTGCCTTCAATGGGAATTTTTCTTCCTCTCAAATTGGCTTATTTAAAAATAACATCTGATTATCTCCTAGGTTTTTGTCATAGTCATCTTTTCTGACTCTAGTTCCAATGGGTCATTATAAACCCATTAAACTGGGGGTTTCAAAGCAGCTTAGGGCTTTTAGTTGCTTAAGTCTCACTGAACTTCAACTGACCTTGAGCACCCCAATTTGGGGCATCCTTGGTGAGTCCCAGACGCAGTACTGAGCTCCTGGGTTTGCCTCCTGGACTGTGCTGGGGAGCACAATGCTTGACCTGGGTTTCACTGCTGAAAACCTCACACCCTAAAAATTCCCATCATGAAAGAAGCAGGGGGCAAAGGGAGATGAATCTCCGAGGAAATCAAGCTTTCTGTCACTGAGCACTGAGTCATACACAGTTCAGAGTTCAGCTGCAGCACAGAAGCCAAATTTAAAGCTATCGCACCCCAAAGCCAAAATCATTAACAGCTTTGATGGCCTGAAAACTGGGAAGTGTCTGAAAGGTGTAAAGAAGGCAGTGGTTTTCCAGCACATGCAGTAAATGTAGGTAATAGGAAACATCTCAAATTTACCAAAAATTCTCTTAAGTTGCTGTAAAAACAACTTGATAATCTTGCCAAAGGGCATTACTAAAGTAGCTGTTTGTTTGGAGACAATGTTCTGCTTGCAGGATGTTTACTTACAGGCTTTCTGAGCCATGCTACTTTATGGTACTTCAAACTTGCAATCATTCCTTCTTCTGAAAAACTCTCCCCAGTTTCACCTCTTTGAGAGTTAACTGTCCTTTCCTAAGCGCTGACCTATGTGTGTTCATGGCTGGGATACTCATTTGGTTTCAGTTTTAGTTCACACTGCAGTTTTTGGTCTGTGGAGTAAAACCCCAATGTGTTTATAAGGAGCTTTGTTTTCTCTCAGCCTTGTTCCTAGTATACAGCACAAGCCAGGCTGAGTTAGTAGAACTGGATGCACAGAAGGGTTACTGAGATCACAGCAAATAACAGCCTATTTGTCACCAGTTTAATATAGCTCAAATTTGGAAATACTGCCTTAGGGAAGTGATTTCAGGCACTGCTTTTTATTGATTATAAATGGATTATATAGCTTCACAGCAAATGCCATTGAAATCATTGACTTTTTTTCCATTCGGGTAATCAGGATGCATTACCCAGTATGAAGTTACTTCAGCAGTAACACATTACTGGTGTTCATTGTCATATGTGAGGATTTAATAATGTTAAGCAACTTTATCAACTTTCATGGGTGTAGAATCAAGTAATTTATTGCCTCCAGTTAGAAAACAGATGTTACAAACGATGTTAACTAATAATTGCAAGCACTTCAGAAGGTATTTGGGGACAGACAGAAATAACAGGATAGCTATTATGATGAAAGACACTAGTGGTTAAAAAAGAAAGATTTCTCTTTTTGCTGAAGAATAAGATACATCAAAGATAATCCTGGGCCTCGCAGCTGTGGCAGTGCAAGTAGCTGACCCAGGCTGTAAACATCCATATGGAGGAGAGAGAACACTCTGTTGGCATGAGCCCAGAAAAGGCATTTTCTGTGCAAGCCACATATCTCAGTCATCCACTGCCATAAGCCTTTGGGGCTGAGCTGAGGAGCTGATGCTAAAAGCTACCGTGCGACTTCTTAATGGCACCTGAAACTTGGGTGTGGAGAAGAACTGAGCCTGTGGTTTTTAAATCCCCCAAGTTAGTGTGACTGCACAAGTTGAATTTCTGCCTTTTTTGATTTGATGGGTTAGCATCCCCCTTAGCAGGAGACATTTTTAATGGTAGTAACTACGTGCAAATCCATCTGAGTATATGTTGATGTGTCAGGTAAGTGAATTAATTGACACAGACTGTTTATGCCCCAACTGTGAACCACTCTTCCTTTCCATAAACACTCCCAGTTTACTGTGGAATATGCATTGTTGTATTGTACCAACCTGCCTCCGGATCTGCACCATGCAAATACTCAGATTGTTTCTAAGATTACTTCTAAAATGTCTTTGAGCAAATTCTAGTAAAAGCTTACAGATAAACCCATTTGTCAAACAGTTGTCAGGGAGTGCTGTATGTAAGTGCTCAATACACTAAGAAATCTTTAAGCAACAAACAGATTTAAGAAACACATTCTTCATAAACTTACAACTCCTTTTTTCCCCCCTAGATCGCCCAGGTTTGTTAAATGTGAAGCCCATTGAAGATATACAAGACAACCTGTTGCAAGCTTTGGAGCTGCAGCTGAAGCTGAATCACCCCGAATCCTCACAGCTGTTTGCAAAGTTGCTGCAGAAAATGACGGACCTCAGACAGATTGTAACGGAACACGTGCAGCTCTTGCAAATCATCAAGAAAACGGAGACAGACATGAGCCTTCATCCACTCCTACAAGAGATCTATAAAGACTTGTATTAATGACCATAGTAGTTCTGATCGGCTGACATGATGTATGTTCTTCAGATTGCACTATTTCTTGGAGGAAAAACTTTGCATACCTAAGAAATTACTGTGAAGCAGCATTTAAAAAGAGAGAGAGCTTAGTATAGTAGATCTATTTTATGCGTATTGTTTATAAAGATACATTTACAATTTACTTTTAATATTAAAAATATCTATATCATAAAATTGTTGGCAGTATTTTCAGAATGAATTTTTTAAATATCTTATTTCTTACAATTGCTTGTGCAGTATGATTGATGCTTCACGGGTTGGTTCAGCATGCAGTTCCATTTGCAACTGAGAAATAAACATCTCCTTAAACGTTGCTAGGGAAACGTTTCAAGTAGTATGTTTGATTTTGTGCTCCCGAGGCAGCAGCAAGGAAATGGAATCACAGATGAGTGTAACTTCCTAGGAGAGTTTCAGAGGCAAAAGTGCCTACCCTAATGTAATTTCTACACTGAGAGAGCTCTGTGAAGAGGTTTGAGTGTAAGAACAGGCCCATCAGCTGTGGGCAAACCCCAAAACTAGATCCTATTTCAAGAACTCATCCATATGCTCTGCTCATGGCTGTTGGGAAGCAGTCTTTTCCCAAGGGCTGTGCCCCAGCAGGCAGTGCTAACACAGCTTTCAGTCACTTGGTTGAGCCTGCCGTTGGTTTGTGCAAGCCACTTGGCCTGAGACCTTCCCAGATTATTTGATGACCTATCATTGAACAACATATTCAGTCCCAAATGTCATGGAGAATTGGAATAGCATGACTCCTCCTAAACTAAAGGAAGGATTAAATTCATTCTTTAAAACATACACCTGTAATGGAAACCCTACTATGTTAGTTTGACTTGAGCCATCATTGCTTATCACTGGGAAGAAGAATGCTTTGAGGTGTCCACTGCTGTTAAGACTGTTAATTGCCTTGTATATGTTGCCCTATAATATCACCAAGCTTTCCACTGGCAGCAAAGCACAAGGAAATGAATAAATTGAGCAGAAGGTGAATTTACTTACACTATCTTTGTTGGGTATTCTCAGGACTGGTGTGAGATTCCCTTAGATTCACATTTAGCATGCCCACATCTGCTGTTTGTGAATGTGACCCTGACAAAGTCACAGGTGTTATCCACGCTGGTGGACCAGAAGAGGGAAAGTTAGGGGGAAAAAGCCACTAATTGTAATTGTAATAATAAGTAAGCCACTAATTGTAATATGTATAAGGAGCCATCCTCAGGTTAATATCGTTAGTCTTCTCCCCATGCCAACATTTTATTTATGTAGCAAAAAGTGTGCCTTAAACTTAGTGAGACAATGTCAGTGGTGCTACATAACTGGACCAAGAGGTAATGTAAGTGTCTATGTGAGTAGGCTGGATTTTCAGGGATGATAAATTGGCCTTAATCCCGATGTAGACCTTGAAGTTCTACATTGGAGCAAACTGTGCAATTGATAGGCTGACAGAGGCAAATAGTAAAATAAATCCTTGAGCTCGTGCCTTCTACACCTAGAAATGTTTCCTCCTAATTTCAGACAACCTCTGGGCCCATGGTCAGTAGCAGGAGTTATGCCCACCAAGAAGTTTGGAGAATTGGATCATGCAGCCTCAAGGCTTAAAACCCACAGGTGAAATTGCACAGAGATGAAGTCAGTGTAAGGCTGAAGTGAATAGCTTTGATCTTCATCAAGTTCACAATGAGATCATTCCAGGTAACATAGGAAGGGTTGCCCTAAAGCAAATGGAATATTGCATGTTAATGCTCAACATTACATTTCAAGCTAGACACGTGCTAGCAGAGCATCGGATTCTGAGGGGAACATATGTTCTCTCTTCTTGTTTTAAGCTGTTTTCCACTGGACATTTGAAACTTTGCCATCTGTCCCTTAGTGGGAGAGCCTCTATTTAACTGCAGAGTTCATCCCCCCCTGTAGGAGGACATATCAACAATTAACTGGCACTGAGATGGACCACAGCTCCAACACTACATTCCTGTAATACTAACACCCAGCAATAAAATCCAGTTTCACACTGGCTTCACTAGAAACGAGACTTCAGAACTAGTTTTAAATAAAGAAGAGCTCTAGGGCATGTTCTTAGGTAGGTAATACTAAAACTTGTTTGAAAAGGACAGTAAAAGAGATGCATTGACAGCGAAATAAAGTTCATTACATTGTTACAGAAAGAAACTGTGTAACCAAGCAGCACATTAACTCAAAGAGCTTAATACTACTTTAGTGCAAGTGGTAATATTTTTGATGGTAGCAGTTTGGCAGTGATAGGGTTTAAGCCATTCTGTCCAACATGGATATATGCAATCCATATATTCAGAGTGGCAGCATGATCACATTCATAATGGTCTGAGGATCAAAGAGAAGACAGTTTTGCTGGAAGAGGTGTTATCCTCTATTAGGATGAAGGCCCTGAGTGCCCCAAAGCCTATACTTTTCTTTCAACTGTATAAGCGGCTCTAATAAACTATTGTTCCTCCTACATCATGTCTTCTCTTACATTTTGATGATTATCCATCATGTTTTCCTCAAGTGATGGAAAATGTTAATTTTCATGTGAATTACTAATCACAGAAATGTTCTCATTCAAAACGGTTACATCATGGTTAGGAAGTTTGGCCTAAAATACTTGTCTACAAGAATAGGTCTTAAGGGAAAAATGTTCATTTCATGGACATTCACTATGTACTAATTTAGAACAAATGACTGTTATGAGGATACGAAAACATTTTCTCAAAAAATAGCATTTTCTCTTGTGAATTACATTCAGAATTTTGATCTGATTGTAAATACTTTCTGTTTCTATGGGACATTATTTATTAGAAACAAAAAAAACTTGCTAATGGGAGTTTCTAAGTAGGCTGTAATATTTCCAGGCTCTCGGGAGTTTTGGTTAGAATGGGCTATGCCATAAATGAACCGTTTGTTTTTTGATCTCCAGTGCTACTAAAACCATTTCACAACTCAAAAATAGCAACAGTCAGCTGGTACATGCCTGCCTTTGAAGAACTTCATTCGCCTGGTGTTTTACTGTCCTTCCTTACTCATCTGCTCCCTGCAGCGCAACATCTTCAGAGCCGATGTGCTCAGTTCAATACTGGTACATTCCCACAGGCTTTAAAGCTGAGCTGTTATTGTGTCTTAGGTTTTGCACTCATCTGCTTTTCAGCACTGGAAGTAAATCCTGTTCAGTGAATGGCATCTGGTATAGCTACACCTATCCCAAACTCTGCCCATTTCCCTTCCCGTGCCCAGCATCAGCCAGCCAATAAACCATTCCTTGTGGAAGCTCCAGGGCCTATATTTAACAGGAAAAATTACCTTCTTCAGACAAAGTTCATTGGTGACCATTTCTATAGTAAATGTTGCTGTGAGGGGCCTAAAATGAAAACTTTTTGATGAGAAAAAAACATCATCACCATTATTATAGCAAAGGCAGCTGAGACCATTTTAACCACTGCTTCCATAACAAAGAAAACCTGTTGATCCTACTCCTGCAGGCATCTCACTGCCTTTCAGCACAGTGGGGCTGTGTGTTCCTACCATAACCTTTTCCCAACGCAGACAGCCCTTCGGTGCTCTGCAATAACAAAGCCTAGAAAATGACCTTCCTGATAACGGTTGCCGTGACTCAAGTTTCCAAGCTGTGGAAGTGCCACAGGCCTGCGCTGCCCCTTCCCTTCAGCATACATGCTCCAGGCTTCAGCTCACCAGCGATAGTTAAGCACTGGGGGATCAGGAGGTAAGATTTGATCAGCAATTGTAAACGCTCTCTCTTGAAGCCGAGTGCATCTTAATGTGGCTTCTTCCTTCTAAGTAAGAGGTAATACCTCTCCCTTAACATCAACTTTGTAAACATAAGCAACACAAAGCTGCAGCTAGAGATATAGAGAAGCAAAACAAAAATGAGGCTCAAATGAACCCAGCCCCCTGGGTCAGCAGCTCAGCCGTGCACCTGCCAAAGGCTTCAGGTTTTCTTTCAAGCACTGCAAAAACTGATGAGCCTCATCTTAAATCCCATTCCAACTACCTTGCCTCTGGTGGCTAAAAATCAGCTGCAGAGCTGTGTCTCCAGCCACATAAATGCAGCTGTATATACTGCATATATGAATACTGTACGTTCACATTTATTGGCACAAACTAGCCCTGAAAATGCTGATAACTGCAGGGAAAAGAGTTTCTGAATTTCACTGTGTTTTGCAGGGTATAGATAGGGAATTAGAGCAGCACATCTCAAGTACTGCCTTCAAGTAAACAAGCAGTAGCCAAAGACTGACCGAACAACAACAGGAAGTAAGGATTCCAAATGTGATACAGTACTATGATACATGTGTATGTGTGCACATAAGCAAGGACATACCCAACACTCATTTACAATACAGCTCCCAGCCAGACACCCCTGCTAGTAATCTGTGGGTGGAAGAACTCCAGACAGTAAAAAATAACTGCAGCTTTCTGCTCATACATTCTGAGCGTTGCCTCAAAATACAGCCTGCTGCACCTCCAGGATAAAAAGAGCAATAGGTAGAAGCATTTTTGCTTCTGATCAACCTGCGATGCCACCTGGCCCTCTATTTCATCAGCCCTACTTTGCTAAACCCCTACTTTGAAGATGTAACAATGCAGGTGGGTTCCTCCTCGGTATGTGAGCTGTTTGATGCACATATGCTCAAGTCTGGGTATTGAGTTGGAGATGGGTATGAGCAACAGCAGCTCCAGATATGGAGACAGTGTCTGCCCATCCACCAGGCCTGGCAAACCACACTCTGTTTCAAGGACCACACAGAGTATCCTTGTTTATGATACCCCAGCGTCTGGGCCTTGGTGTACTGGATAAAAGCTGCACACTTGCAAAGATATCAATCGCTCTTCCCAACATGCACAGTTGCATGTTGGGAATGTATCCTGTGTAATGTGTAATCTTGGGAATGTATACTAATCATACGTACTTGTATGCAAGGTGCCTAAAGTTCCTAAACAAGATCAGGGAGTCGTGCTGTACTTGGCCTTACAGACACCAGCACTGCTCCAAGGAACACCAGACAAGGCAGGCAAAGGGAGGGAGCAGCAAGTGACTTTGATGTTGTCCTAACCAGGATCCACAGATAAGGCACAAACCCAGCTTAGCACCCAGCCTGACTGCTGGGGCTCCCTCTCACAGGTTTTCCCATTTTCACTTTGCAACAGCCATTGTGCTTGCAAGAAATGTTAGTGCAACAAAGCCAGTAAACAGCATCTATATATTAATATGCCCCCAAATTACAAATGGTTAGTTCAATTCACACTCTCCTTCGTGGCACAGGCTTCCGGCATTGGATGGATCAAATCCTTCAGAAACATAGTCTCTATGCTATAGCTTATTTAGCCCGTAGAGTGGGAATTCTCTGGACAAGCCTAACTTAAAGTAGTAACTCTCAGATCTTCAGGGTTAAATTCTTTGGGACTTCTTTTAAATGGGAAATGGATTTATTTCAATGGATTTTTGCAGACAGCTAAAATCAGTTCTCAGCTCTCAAATGGGACGAGTTTCTAATAAAGATTCTGCAAACTGAATCTAACTTTCAGCCCTGCTTTAGAAAAGGGCAAGAATGGTAAAGCAGGAGTAGAGCTTTAGCTGCAAATGAAAATAGCCTTTCCACTGAGACACAATACTGTTTAAGGGCTTTCTTTTTAATTATGAAGCTTCCTTATTGTGCTGGAAATGGGTAGCATTTTCATAACGGCATTGGCCAAGAGGAATAGCCATTGCTCATTATATTATATGCTATTACCCAACAAGGTTTTTTTAGTTCAGTGGAAACAGCAAGGGAAAACTGTAGTCTCCAGAGGCAGGGGAGGGAAGGAGAAATACGGAGCACCATTGGTTCTCACACTGGGAAGAGCTGGCAGTGCAGGAGAAGATCTTGTCCTGCTTGCTGCAATGATGATTAAAGCATTCTGTTGTGTCAGCATATCCTCGGTTTGTTAGTGCTAACTCTCAGCTGGCCATATCCTGCCAGATTTGCAAGCAAAGCCTGCCAAGCCATCTCAACAAAAATGTAGCTTTAAATATTATAAATGATGCTGCATTTTGCTGTGGAAATGTTTCCTGAAAAGGCCGTTCCAAAACATCCTTTATTGTTGGGGGAGGGGAGCAAAAGGGGCCTGGGAGAGGGAGGAGGGAGGGGAAAGAACTACTTTTAATAGACTTTTTTCTTTTGAGGCCAGAGATTCATTTCACATCATTCTCTAAGACCAAATGGATATTTTTTTCCCAGTGACTATAAAACATTACAATAATAATTTTGTATGTAAGTTTTGGCAACGAAGCTTGGGGTGGGAGGAAGGACAGAGGGCATCTTATTTTATAAAGATTGCAGGGAGGGATTTTGCAATTGATCAGTTAGCAAAATCTTTTTGGTGGACATCTGTTTGCTGGCAAAGGAGAGCTCTCTTCTTCCTGTTGTACTCAACACGAAATCCCGGCAGAGCAAAGGAGGTGGCTCTCAAAGGTTTGGGGGTTAGATCAAACAGAAGGATTTGGGCCTTTATTTGATAACAGGATAATATCTCAATGGACTCTCTCCAGATCAGCTGTGCTGGTGAAACTCTGGTTGCTAGGTTTCCTTCTCTATATGTATATGACCCAGATCCAAAACCATGGGGGCAAATCTACATGCAGAGTTCCAAACATGTGTGCAGACACACAGAGAAGAGAACTCAAAGCTGTTCAAATTTGGAATTTCAATTGTGGCCCATTTGTATGGGGAGGTTCTTTCGCAAAGAACATTGCCTCACAGAAGTCCTTCACAGTTCAGCCTCCGAACAGACTAAATCAAAAGGAAAGGAACGATTAGAGTTATGCAATGTGCTGGATTCTGATGTGTTCTGATATTGCCCATTGCAACAATCCACCCTAATGTGCAGGGAATCAAAGAATAGTTTTGCTGCAGTGGGTCTGAATACAGATTGTATTTACTGTCTCTTAGCTGAACTTTAATCAAAACACCTAGTAGCTATTCAGATGAACATCTCTTATACTGTCTTTTCTTTAGGTGGCACATTCTTACACATTTTACAACAGCTTTTTTTTGCTAGATTAACTCTAGGCAGAGGCCATCACACGTGTAATAGCTGAGCTCTCACAAGTGAGACCCAGTGCTACGCAGGCTTTTCAGCAGCCAGACCCTGCACGTACACTTTGAGGTACAAACATGAGGTGTTTCTAGTCTATGCGTTTTTACAGTCAAATAGAAACCAGGATAATAATAATAAAGCCAGCTCCAAGGAAAATTGGGCTTTCAAGGTGCTTCCCTTTTTAAGATCAATTTATGGAATAAAATTCCTCAATTCTTATTATTAAACGTGAACTTGCAATCCAGTGGAAAAAAGATAATTCAAATGACTATCAGAAACAGGCTGGGGGATTATTATTAAAATTAAAACATATTAAATGCTTAGTAGAGGAATATATTTTTTCATTTTGCATCTGCTATTGAGAAGAATTGAAGTGTAGAAGATAATGAAAACTGAAGTCCCTGGGAGTTTTCACTTTCATTTCTGGGTGAACTCCAGAAGTGAAGATCACAAGAAATGATCATTGCATTTACCACTGCAATGCAAAGGTGCAGAGCCTGCTTGCAAGTCTAGTATAATGTTGTTAAAGGCAGTGGCATTATACCCAAATACTAGAAAACAGGTTTTGAAAACACAGCAGTGTTGTGAAGGTGATATATAGGAGTTATATTCTGAACTTACCAATAAGAATCCTATACTCATGAATCACAGAATCCTAAGGGTTACAAGGGACCTCGAAAGCTCATCCAGTCCAACCCCCCTGCGAGAGCAGGGTAACCTAGAGTACATCACACAGGAACTTGTCCAGGCAGGCCTTGAGTATCTCCAACGTAGGAGACTCCACAACCCCCCTGGGCAACCTGTTCCAGTGCTCTGTCACTCTCGCAGTAAAGTTCCTCCTGATGTTCACATGGAGCCTCCTATGCTCCAGTTTACACCCATTGCCCCTTGTCCTGTTGCTGGACATCACTGAAAAGAACCTGGCTCCATCATCCTGACACTCACCCTTTACATATTTGTTAACATTGATGAGGTCACCCCTCAGTCTCCTCCAAGCTAAAGAGACCCAGCTCCCTCAGCCTCTCCTCATAAGGGAGATGTTCC
This sequence comes from Agapornis roseicollis, assembly GCA_002631895.1. Classification (NCBI taxonomy): domain Eukaryota; kingdom Metazoa; phylum Chordata; class Aves; order Psittaciformes; family Psittacidae; genus Agapornis; species Agapornis roseicollis. The sequence continues at coordinate 163,063 of NDXB01017729.1, forward strand.
ACTCCATCATCTTCGTGGCTCTGCGCTGGACTCTTTCAAGCAATTCCCTGTCCTTCTTGAACTGAGGGGCCCAGAACTGGACACAATGTTCGAGATGCGGTCTCAACAAGGCAGAGTAGAGGGGGAGGAGAACCTCTCTTGACCTACTAACCACAGCCTTTTGAAGTGGGTATTTTCTGGTGTAAGCTATTTTTGGACCTCCATAACTTTTAATTTTCTCTTTGTAGAAGATTGTGAGTGCTTACCTGCAAGGCACAATGTAAGTGCAGTGTGCTTCTACCTAGCGCTACCATAATAAATTGTCATTACTGGATGTTATACAGTTTAATACATATAGTATGAGGGAGGAAACAATGGGCTGTAAAGCATCCACTTAAGATGTTTATAGGCAATCTTTCATTGCTGCTTGTTCTACCCAACACTTCCGTTTGTCCATAATAACACTGTATACATTAACTAATACCAACCCTGGAATGTTATATTTGACTAAGACCCTTCTGAATCCAAGGAAAAATCTCCACATCTGAAATCAAGCCTAGAAGGTAGTACTATTTTGTTCAGAGAAAAATCACATTTGTATTAAACACGGCATGACCTGTGTACTCATGGTTTGGATTCTGGCAGCTCTCAATCAGACAAGTGTTTGAGTTTAGTGGGACAGACATGGGCTGTTCCATGCCAATTGGTTTCAATGCCTAAGAGCTGGGCACATTCAGTTCACTTGTGTAATGACACCTTCAGCCTCATTTGGATGTTTTCTTATCTCACATCCATCTTGCATTTCCATGCAGATTAGCTCTGCTGAGTATTGGAAAGAGTCTGCTAGCAAAGGAGAAGAGACAGTACAAAAGAACTCCAGGTATAATACTTTTTAAATTATTCCTGTCTCTGCCCATTTCTACTGTGCCTCTGCTCACAAAAGTGCTTCGGACAGTGCACAGCCCTAATGAAATCACCTTAGAACCTGGACTACTTACAGAATTAGCCTCCAGAGAATGGAATGTAGTAACAAGAATGAAATGTACCACTCACTCTTCAGTCATGTGTAAAGAAATACATCCTGGGCAAGCAGGACAGAGTGGTTTGGAGAGCAAGTCCCAATTCATGTCAGCAGCAAGCTTTAATGTCCATGTTGCTTTTGCATACTGTGCAATGCCTCCCAAACTGCACCACAGCCCATCACAGACACTCTGATCATCACAAACTGAACTCCTCACTATATTGTCAGAGTAAGGACTGGGTACTGTCTGGGTAGTGTTAGTGCCCCAGGTGAGCAGGATTCCATCCTAAATGGAAGACTGGGGACACCTGTCCCAAATCTGCAGAAAAGATGTTTGCAAAGAACAGTAAAGCCAAAGTATTTTTTAAGAGGAAGATAGACATTAAGAATATAGGAAAGGGGTTGTCAGTGTCATTACCACCTGCTTAGGAGCAGTACATCCATGCTCAGTAACAAGCACCATGTAAATCTCTTGCCAGCACTCTGTTATCTTTGCCCTGGGCTAAAGCCTGACTGAGAAATTTCCCTCTGTACCAGCAAAAATCCTCTAATTTCCACTTGCAGGAACATTAATACTCAGTTGTGGGCATTATTCAAACCAGAAGGAGAATTACTGCACACAAAGCAGTGTGTTTGGCTTTCCTCTTCCCCATCTTTCCATAAAGAGACAGCTGCACAAGGAGCTGACTCTTGGTGCAAAGCTCGTGGCTGCTGCTGCACCTCAGATTCTTCCCATTGTCCCCAGTTCCTGTTCCCTGCATCCGGCCTGTGCCCTTGCTGGATGTGAGTATCTGTCTTGCTCAGAGTTATGATAGTTTGGTTAGCAGCCAAGGGGCTGAGAATATAAATTAGAACAGCATTTCCTTCCCCAGAAACCATTGTGCCAGGGGATGGGAGCTATGCACACCCAGCTGCTCCTGTCTTCTGCAGCTATCCTGAGGTCAATGGCAACCTTAAGGCATCTCAGGAAGCAGCATCTCGCCAATTCCATGAGACAGCAAATCTCCCAAGCATCTCTGCTTGGGGGAGAACTAAGTGAGAACTTGCAGGCAGTTTTCCTGCTCAGTGTGAGTGCCTGATGGAGTTTTTAACAGTAGTGCAGTGGGGCTGAAAATAGGACTGCACTTCTGCAAAAGCCAATACAAATGTAACCCACAAAATAAGCTTCTAGTCTGCACTGGGACAAAAATGAGACAGTTCAAAACTTCTAATGCTGTATCAAGGAAAGCCATTGTGAAAACCCAGCTTCAGACTCCTATTCACGAGCCACACTACTGGAACTAGTTCTCAGCTCTGGCAGGTATCTTACCCATTGCAGTCAGTTTCTTCATTTTTTTTTCTGATGGACCTCTTCTGCTTTGCAGAATTAAATAGGACAGAAAAGAAGAAATAAATAAGACAGCTGTTACACTTCAGGGACTTAAAACCTTTGTTCCTCACTTATAGGTGACTGCTTTAACTCATTGGCCTTTCCTTGTCCCTTGTCTGATCTTTCTCTGATCTGCATTTAGCCAAAGGAATACAAGGTCTGGTATTCAGATCTGCTGAGCAATAAGCAACTGGACTCTGAATACTTAAATATAGATTTAAGAGTCTAACTTTAGGCACTGGTTTTGAAATTGAAATTCTTGTGCAATTCATATTGTGAGATAGTTTAGGGACAGTAGGGTGTCCAGGAGACACAACAAACATTCTCCTTTACATTACAAACAGGCCTCAACTAAGTAGTAGATATGGCTATTACCCAATCTATTGTGGTGTTTGGTGGTTTGGTCTGGGTTTTGGGTTTTTTCAAAAGAGATTCCAAAGTACCCTACAGATTTGGGGAGAAATGTCCTGTGCACACTTTTTTTCTTTTCAGTAAAATTACAACAACAACAAAATGAATGAGTCCCATGTTACAGATCAGACAGTGTTTCTTAACAGGGTTTTTAAGCTTGTTGTTACACAAATGCAACTCCCACTTGCCAACAGTAAACTAACATATACTTGGCATGCCTGGTAAGTCTTAAATCACAGAGAGTAGGTACATTCTGCTTGTCATCCAAAGGAACAGAAATTCACTTTGACAGCTGTGTGGTAAAGGACTTCTTATTCCAAATAAACCTATTCCACTATGCTCACACATGGGACCTCAAGCTCAGAAGGTGCTTTGCATATAAGAGGACTGCAGGGCACAAGAATGTTGTCATATGATTATATCTTCTGATTTTCTCAGAAATTGCCCCAGCTGCGTTTTAATGCTGCTGCTATAATTTGAAATGAATAATTGCTCAACAGATTATGAATCCAACATGTTTTATTGGGCACTTTAACGTGTCTTTCAAATGCGGTTTCAAAGATAAAAATCTCAGCCTCCACACTGCACCTTTACCAAAGAAAACACGTTGCTCTGCTCAGACCATTCTCAGCTCTCTGGTTTTACACCACGATGCATGACAAACCCAATGGAGAAAGTTAGTTCAGGTGTGGTCTTTCAGCCAATGGCTCAAAATGCTTTGCAGCAACCAGCAGCAGCTAGATTCAGTTTGCTCATGGGGAAGCAGGTTAGTCCAGGTTCTAAGGTGATTTCATTAGGGCTGTGCACTGATCTTACCTAGAAAGCCTCATTCTTAATCCCCTAGTAAGTATCTTCTGAAGTGTTCCTAAAGTGGTTTCTTTTTCTGAGGAAAAATCCACTGGCTGTCTATAAAACACCACCAGAAAGGTTTTAATTCACAAACAAGAAAGCTAAGAGCAGACTGTTCCTTTAAAATTCCATTTCCCCAATTATGTGTTTGCTTGCAAAAGAGCAACTGTTCTTTTCCACTTTTTTCCCTCCTAAGGGTTTTGTGTGCTACTGTCTCACCTCTCACAGAAGAGTAGGGGTACCTGGATAACCTGTGAAGCAGCACCACTCCACCCCAGCTCAATATAGCTGCTGAATAAACAGTAAACCAAAATGAAACCAGGTAACTATATGTTCTCTACCCACTGTAATGCATTCACTTACCGGGCTAGAGCATATCACCAGGGCTGACTTTGATAGGAATTGTTTCTTTTTTGTTGATGCAGACTTCCTAAAGCTACCCATGCTGGGAAATGTCCACTGATGTTGTAATATTAAAGTAGAAAACTACAGTTTGCAAAAGGCATTAAAGGAGATGAGAAAGGACCGTGTACATTAAAATAAAAATATCAAAAAGCTAGAACTGTACTAGTACCAAAGGAAGATGAGGAAATAACAGAAGAATAAAGATTAATTGGTTAATATTTTCTTTGCTTAAGTCTTATAGAATCATAGAATAGTTCGGGTTGGAAAGGACCTTAAGATCATCCAGTTCCAACCTCCCTNCTTGGTGCAGACTTCCTAAAGCTACCCATGCTGGGAAATGTCCATTGATGTTGTAATGTTAAAGTAGAAAACTACAGTTTGCAAAAGGCATTAAAGGAGATGAGAAAGGACTGTGTAGATTAAAATAAAAATATCAAAAAGCTAGAACTGCACTAGTACCAAAGGAAGATGAGGAAATAACAGAAGAATAAAGATTAATTGGTTAATACTTTCTTTGCTTAAGTCTTATAGAATCATAGAATAGTTCGGGTTGGAAAGGACCTTAAAATCATCCAGTTCCAACCTCCCTGCCATAAGCAGAGACACCTCACACTAACCTGTGCCACCCAAGGCTTCATCCAGCCTGGCCTTGAACACTGCCAGGGATGGAGCACTCACAACCTCACTGAGCAGCCCATCCCAATGCCTCACCACCCTAACAGAAAAGAACTTCTTCCTTATATCCAATCTAAACCTCCCCTGTTTAACAGTAAAAAGTTAATCCCTACCAGATGCTTAGAATAACTAAAATTAACCAAAGTGGAGTATAGAGAGTAGGGAAAGAATAGGTTAAGCATGCTCAGCTGGGTTAGATACATTCAAATTAGTAAGCTGTAAGGAAATTTACCCTGGAGTATTTAGGGAAATAGCTGAAACGATCTGAACCATTAAATGATTATCTTTAAGAACTCATGGATCATGGAAAAGTGAGGGCTCAGAGGACCTCAGAAGGACAAATTTCTTTTTTTCCTTCCTTCCCCCCACCCCTTTTCTTAAAGGAAATGGAAAGGACCAGGGGAATTACCAGTTACTGTAGCTTTAAATATGAGGCTGGTTATTGATCTGTTCAAGTAACTATCCAGCTAACAGCAAGATAATAAGCTGTCCACATATTTCTGTCAAGAGTTAAAATGATGCCACATTAATTTAATTTCCTTTTTCTGACAAAATAATTTGCCTTATGAATAAAGGGAAAGCAGTAGATATGCTATGACATGACTCTGCTCAGTTGAGTGTTACATCCATATAAAGAAGCTAGTGCAGTATTGAAGACGAAGCTATTAAAGGTGCAAAAATAAATGAAGAGGCATTTCTTGATTGTTTGCTTTCATACCACCTGGGATGCACTAGAGCTTTTCTGTGTCCTCTCTGCTTTGAAGTTCTGCTTCATGACAAAATACACAGAGCAGTTAGAACATCTCTAAATCACATCACAGTGACTTAAGCATTCTGGAGTAAAAGATTTTAATCCAACCTGGTCTTGAGCTATTGGACAAGTATCTGGAATCAATACAGTGAAGTTCAGTAAACATAAATGTGAAGCCTTACCTGTACAAGGAAAGCTCCAATATGCCATTACAAACTGTATAATAATTGGCAATGTAACACTGTATCTGGATGAAGCAAATCATGATCCCAATACACAACAGTATTCTGTTGCTAAAAAAAGGCAGACGCTGTTTGGTAGCCAAAACATCTGTTTGGCTGACAACTGACTCTTACCACCACCCATGATTGTTATGTCCTTGCCTTCAGTTTGATGGCACAGTCCTAAGATGCCTGAAAAGGAGACAAGGAAATTCATAAACCCCAGCACCTTATTTCATTTCTTACGTAGAATGTGAGTTTACTTCCTAGGAAGACCCTGTTTCTTGGTGAGAAAAGCCATCCTCCCAAGTCAGTAGTAAACCAGCTCCTAGTACATTCACTCCAGTCTTTTCTTGATGGCATTTCAAATATATCTATGTCAACACTGGCTGACAATCCATGCTTCAAATCCAAGGTATACTTTAGAGACAGCAGACCTCTTTCGAAAGACATTTTGAAACCACACAGTTGTATTAATGTCTCCCCCTCTCTAACAGACTTACACTAACCAGTCTCTTGTGCATAGTCGACTGTTCCCACGAATTGTTGGAGAGTGAGGACTTGATGTTCCCCAGTTCAAGAAAAAGCCTCAGGAAATTGCAAAAAGTCCTGAAAAGCCACAGTTTGTTTTCATAACATTCTTTTCCTTTTAGAGCAGTAATAGCATTTTTTTAACATTCTCTCTGATATTTCAGGAGTTAATGATTTAAAAACTGCAGAAAAAACCTAAGGCACAGGGCAGTGGAAAGATATCCTGGTTAATTATTGGGGCTTCCTTTCTGTAGGAAAAAAGGACATTTAAGTTATACCAAAGAATCTCAGATCTCTTTTGTCGGCAATGGATTTCTAGATTCCTTCTAGGTCTTCTCCTCTAGCTATGTTACTGTGTACAAGGCAATAATGTACATGCATATTATTGCTAGATTTCATACTACTTAAATTAAGACTGTTTAAAAGCCAAGCATCCAAGTAGTTTCTTGCTCCAAAGGGAGGAGTCTGGCATAGCATTAATCCCCTGCAAAGATGGATGTTTCAGGCTGTGATGTGGCTTGCACTCTGGAGACACTGCTCCTTCTACAGGCTATGGATGCAAATTTTCAATGACTAAATAAAAATGAGACATATCAGAGTTTATAATACATTCCACAATAATGTAACACCCTTCATCTTCTTTCCAGTCATACACAGAAGGCTTCTTTCTCTCATATAATACATAAAATTTTAAAGGAGGCTGCTACTATAGCTAAATAATATCATACATCCATGGAATCAGCAAAGCTGATGTCACTAGTTAACTCTTATCTTCCTCTTCCTCCTCTGGAATCCTCTTTTCCTTCTCATGTTCACATTCATAAGACTTGTAAAACGACCGGGACACAATTACTTTGTGTCAAGCAAAGGAAACCCAAGGCACAAGAAATTTTGGGTCTGACTGACAAAATCTAAGATGATACTGTACTATAAAGATAATTTGGTGTGATTGTATATACTTCTCCCCATAGTGGAGATCACGTCCAAGTCTTCAGGGTGCCCAAGTCCTGCAGCGATTTTACATCACAGAAGTCAGTTTTCCTTGGCTTTTCTTAGGGACCTTGATGAAATAGTTGAGAGATTTCCCTTATGGAATGTATGTTCCATCCTGTGCAGTGCTGAGCTTCCCTGAGGGGGATCTGTATCACTCATTTGCACTATATGCAAAAGAAGATGGTTAAAAGGAATTCAGCAGTTTCAGAAAGCAAAATAATTAATTGCAGGATCAAGTTCTCAAATACCACCTGAAGTTTACGTTTAAAACTCCCAATATGAATCCACTCATCTGGAAATCATTGTAAGAGTATCAGATTAAGTTTGTAATACAGGTGTGATCTGATGGTAATATTTCTCTTAATATTCAAGAGATAGGGTTCAAATTTGCCTTCCAAAAAAAATAATCCAGTCTTGCCTAGGAGCCCATTTCAGAATGTATCATGCACGTTACTGCAGCTTCTCCCAAAGTGTTGGCTGCCTAGAACTGGCTGATCTGGGTGACAGTTCTCCTCTTCATTTTCAGCTATTGCATTTTTTATTACAGGACAAGCAACAATACATTAAATACTTTCTTAATGTCTGTTGCTATTAGGCAATTGTATTTGCCATGGGGATAATATGCAATCAGGGCTGGAAAAAGCAGCAATGTTGGCAAACCATGGATGGGTGAGGTGAAGATTTTTGGTGGGTACATCCAAGAACAGGTGGAGAAGAGGCCACAAGGCAGACTTCTTGGTACGGTATGGTCCAAGTATTCAAATGTGGGAAACGGCTCCTTTAGCAGAAAATACAAAACACCTTTAGCAGGTAGAATAGAGCAACAGATGTTACAGGATCAGCCGCTGTTGCTAATAGAACTAGTGCTACTATGCTTATCCCTATAAATAAGCTAGTTAGTTACTACTTTCAAAGAGAAAAATACTTGTTCTATACATATCAGAGAATCCTAGAACACTTTGGGTTGGAAGGGACCTTAAAGCTCATCCAGATCCAGCCCCCTGCCATGGAAGGGCCCCCTTCCACTAGAGCAGGTTGCTTCAAACCCCTGTGTCCAACCTGGCCTTGAGCACTGCCAGGGATGGGGCAGCCACAGCTTCTCTGGGCACCCTGTGCCAGCGCCTCAGCACCCTCATGGGGAAGAGCTTCTGCCTCAGAGCTCAGCTCAGTCTCCCCTGTTCTGGCAGATTCAAGCCATTCCCTTTGGCCTGTCCCTACAGGCCCTTGTCCCAAGCCCCTCTCCAGGTTCCCTGCAGCCCCTTTAGGCACTGGAGCTGCTCTCAGGTCTCGCCTTCAGGAGCCTTCTCTTCTTCAGACTGCCCCAGCCCAGCTCTCTCAGCCTGGCTCCAGAGCAGAACTGCTCCAGCCCTCACAGCATCCTCATGTCCTCCTTTGTATCTGCTCAAGCAGGTCCAAGTTCCACTTCTATGTCCATACTGTTCTCATTAGCAAAGGCTTATCCACTGAAAGAAACAGCTTACTATGTAAATGTCCTCACCTACATCCTGTGATAACAGGAGCTGCAAGTTAATTGTGCTTCAGCAAAGTGTTTCCTTTCATTAGCTTGAATGTGTTGGGTTTTTCCATTTCACTGGTAACAGCATTTCTAGATCTGGAACTGCCAATAAAGTCTGTAAACCCCCCACATTTCAAGAACAAATAGATTAACTGCATGCTTAACTACCTGCAGGAATGTGCAATTCACAGGTTTGGTCATAAAAAGCAAGAGGTGATGCGGAAGCATAGGCTACTGCTGCTGTTGTACAACAGCATTTTGTTACACGAAGTTTTGTATACCTAACCTCAAATAAGCCTAAGTCAAAAGAAGGGAAACTATCCAGAAATGTTCATCTACAGCAGCAACCCCTTCAAATACCTCTACCACCAACTTCTACTTGTTCCCTTCGCTCTGTCAGGAGCAGTTCAAGACTCTCAGCTCCTGCCTTGGAACAGGAGAATGGATTAGAAGACCTTTCCACCCCTTCTAGCACTGTTGTTCTATTTCTCTGTTTCAAACTGGTCTTTCTCCAACCCCTCCAGGCCACTTTCCTTAAATGGCAACATCTAACCCTGACATTCCAAGTGTTCCTTACTGCATCTTTGAATTCCAGTTCTTCAGAGCTTGACTATTCATTTTATATGGAGGAAAAGTGGACACCACATTCTTGCCTCAAATCCTTTATTTTACTGAGTTTTCCATGTCATTTCTCTTTCAGAGTAGCAGAAAATATGAGAAAAACATACATTGGCCTAGTTTAGCAAGGCTAAAGGTTTCAGCCTACTAATCACCATAGGTTTTCTTTGATTTAGATGATAGATTTCAACACTTAAGAAAGAAAATACAACAATAAGAAAGAAATCATTCTTCTGACTCTATTGGAAATCATTCCTGAAGCAAATCAGAGAAATCACTGTTTGTTTATTTTCCAGCAGAGCTATTTTGCCTGTTAGCAGCTGTCTGAGAAATGTGTGCAATAACCTATAGCTGAAGTGAGCCTCCAGTCTTGCCAACAGCTTTCACAGTTGCTTCCAGAAAATATACTGGTGTTTCATTACTGCTCACATTGCCCTGAGGTCTGTTACGGAATGTACTAAGACTACACACTGTTGGCCAAGGTATAATAGAAAGAAGCAGGTGGAAAAATTAAATACAATTTTAATTTCCTGCCATATACTAACCTTTTACCAAACTCAATGCAAAGAAGGATTATAAATAAGATCTTACTTTTTGTTTGTCACTTGATTGATGAACTGTTTAAGTAATTCTCACTAAACGCATTTAAAACACACTTTTTCCCCTGCCACAATGTGCTCTTGGATTTCTTCTCTGGGAACTTGTGCTTACAGAGCTTTGCAAAGCTTAAGTGCTGTAGCTGAGTTAGCAAAATTCCTTGGCTTGCTTGTGTAGGATTGGGCATATAGACAAAACACTGGGGTGACAATCTGTAAGCAGAATACCACTGCTCGATTTCCACTAAACTGATAGCAGTGCTCCACTGCCAGATGATAAAGCAATGACGACATTATCAGCAGGAGAACTTTGTGACTTACACACTGTACTGATGTCTGATTATGACTCCAGTTGGGGAATACAGAACTAGGTAAATGTGTAACTCCAGCAGAATCAAAGCAAACCCCTTGGCACTGGCCTGGAGAAGCTGCCATCTAGAAGGAGTAGGTGACTGATTAACTGAAGAGCAAATGCTGTACTGAAGCAGATAGCACAGAGTGAGCAGCATGGCCTCTGCCTATGCTTTTGACCACACTGTGCAGCTCTAGGTTTACTAAGGTCAGTCATGGTCCCATGAGTATTCTGAAATAAACAATGCAGAAATGGGTATCATCAAAAAATACACAACAAAACCAACAGCCCCCCAAAAAATCCTGAACAAAAACCTCCCCAACCTGATAGTTGTTTCCAAGAGCAGACTACTGTGTGCACACTCCTGTCACCCACATGTAACATACCTTCCCTCATCAGTAGTTCTACAGAAAATAGGGTGAACACTCAGAGCAAAACACTGCTTGGACCTTGTATTCACACAAAAGTATTTTATCTCTGGTTAACTGACTGACAATTAACTCAAAGTAGATAATCTCCTTATAAAACCAAGCTTGGACACTCCCCAGGCATTTGTTCCAGAAGACAAGTGTGTAAATATTTCTCCTTGTTCTGACCCTGTTTGGCATTAGGATATCAACCCCCTGTGTATCTACTGTAAAGAATCTCAATCCAATTGCTTTATTCCGCTTTGCTCAGAAGTGCAAGGTGCAGCTCTTCCCAGTCTGAGAAAGAACATATATTGTGTTGCTTCACAGGCTGCTTCCCTAAGCCAAACTCCTAAGGGAGAATTGCGCTCCATCCAAATATGATTGTTCTTAGGGTCAGAAAAAACTAGTGAAACAGAAGCACTCTAAAGAAAAATAAATGCTGCTTTTATTCCCTGTTAGAAAATGTTCTGCTCCTTGAAGGATGGAGTATTCTGTGACAAATGTTCCTCTTACATTTTTAATCCAAAATCCCAGCTGTAATTGGCCTCAGGTCATGTGCTAATCGTTCTGCCTGAACATCTTCAGATGACAGCAGAAGTCATCCTGAGTCACTCTCTGAGGATGAGAAGCTACACTGCTCATGTTCCTAAGCCAGTCAGTATGAGGGGAATGCCCTCAAACACAGCCACACAGAAGAATCCCCATCATGCTTTCTGTGTACAGAGAGGTGACTTGGGTGTCTCCTTTCCCCACACATTAGGCAGAGAAGATCAGTGGGGCAGTGTCCTTGTCTGTTTGTTCACACTAAGAAGCTCCCTCGCCATCAGCAAGAGGGATGGCAGAGCCTGAGCTTGCACACAAGAGAGGCAGCATGCCAGCCACAGGGAAGAAAGGGATGGAAATCCCACAAGCTGGATTGGTTTAAGAGAGATCTGTAAGGAGAGTGTGAAATCTCAGCAATATTCAGATAAACTGGCTTTAAAAATACTGAATAAGTAAGTTTTTGGACTCACATTTCTGACCAACTCTGCAGCTACCTGTCCTGGCTTCTGACTGCTAAATTGCACTCCGAGTTTCAGCAAGCACCTAGATGATATCTAAACATCTTAAATGGGTTAAGCTGCTCTGTTCCTGCGACTTCCATTCCTGCCTCCCTGTCTTGGAGGCCTGTCAGATTTTCATGGCTGATCATTAAGTTTCACTTCATTTTATGGTCTCTTCCAAACAGGAAAAGCCTCTCCAAATACTGAAAAGTGAGCAACATTGAATTTATGGCTATATATAACTGTTCTGATCATGAAGACAAGAACAGTATTATTTACTTCATGGAGTATTTGCTATTTTTCCTAATTCAAAGAAAATGATGACTATTAAAGCTTCTTATGTCATCCATACTGTCTCTGAGCTGGCACCCTTTCCTGCAATCAGTGCTCTAAGGTAGGAAAGCACAGGGTCCTTCGTGTCAAAGAATGTATCTTTTAGCCCTCAGTCTGGGCCTGCATTGATAAGCATCCTTTCTGAAATGAGAGATAGTGTGGATTTTCAGCCTAGTTCTGGAAATAGCTACACATGCATCATGACAGTGTATATGCAGAGTTTTCTTGCTTTCCTGGCAGCCACATCTTTGACAGAGAGCTTTTAGATATCAAATATACCAGATTTAATACCTTGACTCTACCTTACAACCACCAAGTAGCTTGGGATATTAGATAGAAATAATTTTTACTCTATTTTTCTAAGTAGTAGTAGCTCTATGAAATGTAATGGATCGACAGCCTGGATCCTCTGCTGCTTCTGTCATGTTCATCCACAGTTTTGAAAAGAATGGCTGGATTTGTGGAATCCTACGAGGGCTTTGTTTTATCCACTTATTTCCTCCTCTGTTTATACATATGAGATAACTCAAACCGCTGGAGAATTAAGTCCATTTACCTACTGAATGGTGTGATTCCAGTAACAAGACTCTGAGTACTTGTTTGTGAAGTCACTCATGGCTACAGGCTATCCTGGAAAGCCACTGCTACAGGTGCATGTCAATGTAGCATCTGTAACCATTTACTCCTTGTCTTTGCTAGATAATCCACAAAAGGGGTTGACTGGGTTCTTTTCTAGGTGAACAGGACTCAAACCAATTTGTTTCCCCCAAAGTGCTACGCAACACACATATCCACTGTGATATTCCATCACCTTTGCACTATTCAGTGATTTTGTTGATGTCTATGGAAGATCTTTCGGTTTGTGCTCAATAAAGAATATTCTCCAAGAAGCACAGCATTTGTATAAAGCAATCCAGGGGCTGCTTCACAATGTGAGGTTCACCAGTGCCAGCATTAGCATATTTTCTAACATTAGGATTAAGCTCTGGAATTACTATAATTTAACACAGAACTATTCTGAAATCTTTCTGTGAAAGAGCACAGCCAGTATTGCATTTACTAGCTCACCACACTCCCAGGAAAACTATACACATTTGCACTAGCACTGAATTTGGACCCTGTAATGTTGTATATTAGAAGCTGCAGCTAATGCCATAGCTGAGCTGCTGCTAATCAGAGATAATTATATATTGGCCAGATAATTTCTATAGCAATTTTTAAGCTTTCACAGGAGAACAAATGGAATAATTTCTTCTCTGAGCAAATGATATCTATTTGTATGCAACTGTGTTAAGTGTAGCTTTGCATCCAAATTAGTAACTTGAATACAGCCTGAATGATGAGGCAATGTGCCGGGATGGCAGGATGGTAACTGAGGGAGCAAAATGACAAATCTCTTTCCCTTACATGTTAGGCATCAGTTTCAACACAGAGAATGGAAGTCATCTTGTTCTTCCGAACAATACAGGCAAAGAAATTGGTGTATTCTGTCTAGCCATAAAAAGGGACTGTCTCTTGCAACTGTCCACGTCCAGCAGTGCACCTAGAAACTGAAATTAATCTTCCAAAAGCACTTATGTAAGTTTACCAAAACTATGCTGTGTCACTGTGTGGGTGACTCAGCACAGCCTCACCTCAGCATCAGTGTGTCAAAAGAGGAAGTGGTGAGGGCAGAAGGATTTCAGATGACATATTTCTGTAGAAGTATTTGCTTTTGGTCACACAAAACATGTGGCTCAGCACGTGCATAAACATTTAATGACAAAGGAATGCTCCTGATAGGATCATTTTTCTCAATGCTGTAACTGACTGAAATAGGATGCAGAGCCTGTGCTAATGGAGATCATCCTGGATGAAGCTGGAGTTTGCACAAAAAAAAACATTAAAGTATCCAATACTTTGTTTAAAAGACGACCAAGTTTCAAAAGAGACTGTACATGAAATCACAGCCAGGTTACATCTTATCTCCTTATGCCAAAGTGTAACAGAAGTTGTGGCAGGATGGCTCATTCCTGTCTTTCTGTGCTCCTTTGGAAGAATGAGGCAAACACTGGTGGCAGGGTGTTTGGGAAGGAGTAGAGCTGAGCAGGTAATCATGTGCTTCAATTGCCTCTGCTGTCAGAACATCTGGAAGCACCTTAGACACATTGAGATGTGTGCAAGCTCTTACTTCTCCTGCAGCCTTCCATCGAAATTCTTGGTGAATCCTGACGTCTGTAGCCAAAAAACTCTAGAGACACTCTTGGAATATTCCTCGCACTGTAGAAAACTAAAGGATCATTCTTGGCACTATGCTACAGTATTTTAAGAGAGCCCTTCCAATATGCATGGTTCATTAGGAACAATGAAATTCCTTACATACACCTCTTCCTTCAATGAATATACCTCCACATCTCTTTATAACAACTCCTTTATTCCCACAGTGATGAGGCTGTCATATAAATCACACATGTATAACAAGTAGGATCCAGAAATATGCTTGTCCACATTCCCACCCCACCACAGCCCACAAACCCCTGTGGCAATTAAAATATGCGGATTATAGATTGCTTCCCTAGGGTCACTGGAAAGCTAAGGACAGATGCTTGGAATCCTCTTGGCAGTCAGTAATGCTGCTGCTCTCTTAGATATCAGTATCAAACACATAAATAACTTAGGGCCAAGTTGGTTTTACTGTCTTTTGAAACCTGATTTTGATGCAACAGGACCTTGCAGCACTGCTATAGACTGTGTTTGAAAAAGGCAACAAGAGTTTCACCTCATCTCAGCAGCAGAGGAAGCTACATGAACTTCATGAGCAGCAGACATCTGGTGCAACCCCGGAATAGGAAGAGCTGCTGTTGTCTGTTGTCCTCGGTGCTCTTCACATTCCTGCAAAGGGACAGCAATGAAGTATGGTGACCGATATGCTGTTAGCAAGCATTCCTATGGGGAGGGAGACAAGGTAGTGTGTTTGCAAATGCAACTGGAAATAATGGAACACCATTAAGGAAAAGAACTTAGGCTAAAAAAAATAAGGAAATTAAGAGACCATAAATTAAGAATATTTTTTCCATGCTAAGTTCCATTTCTTGGGATCTTAAAAAGCAAGTTTACATTAGTAGTTATGGTGAACCTTAAAGTCACCTTAAGCTTCCTGAGACACCTCTTTCTCACTTTTATATGTGAGTTTTGTGAAACAAGGGAAGACGCTACTAGAGGAGTAAGGATAATATCCTGTACTTCTGTGGTAACCTGCAGAAATTCCTGATGTTTGCCTCTCTTCCTTCCCTCCTCTTTCTCTGCCCATTTCTCTTCCCCCTGAAAATTCTCTCCATTCTGGCAGCCACGTGAAGACTGAATCAATGTCTCTGCGCCAGGAAGGGTGAAGGAGACCACAGGCTACAAGCTTGGACAACATATAGTCATGACTGACTGCCTGCGTCGTGTTGTTACAGGAAAGAAGGGAACAACTCCCACAAAGCTTGAGAAACACTGAGTTGTTGATTGTCTCCTGATGGTGAGGAACTCTTCTAGGATTTATTTTACAGATGATTGTTGTTGCTTTATGGGAAGTTCAGCAATTCATGTGGGCTTCTTAGCTTTGAAAGAGGCTTAAAAACATGGCATGAAGGCAGACTGGGAGATGATTCAGAGAGCATCAGGCTTCAAACCCAAAGTTCTCTATGATTTTCTCAGTTCTAACAGAATGGAGGAATTTTCTTTAGGCTCATCAGAGAGTTTAGGGTGAGCACATACTAACTATTAATGACCAGTACACAACTAAAGACATATTAAATTCTAGCAATTCTACTGTAGAACTCTGTGTGGGCTAAGAGTCCATTTCCCCCCTTTCACTTCTTTTTATGGTTGTAAATACTTATTTAATAAAATGAAGATTCTGGCCACTTGCATGAAAAAAAACCTCCAAGAATTAATGACAGTAACATTGTTCTTAGCCACTTTTAAAATACTCATTGTACTGTGTCTGCCTTTATTTTCCATTGCAGTCAATGCAGGGGAGCTTCCCTTCTTCCTGGAAGATTTGCTTTGTTTTACTGCCAGTATGAACTGAGTGCTACTGGAAATTCTTCTCTTCAGAGTGGCTGCAAACAGGTAGTAGCCTACTAACTCCCCTGGCTTCCAGTGTTACATGCCCTGATAATGTAACCAAAATATTGTATACCACAGTCTGTTCCAAGCGAGGTTGGATCCTTGTGTTCAATGGCACTAGACAGATAGCAGTGGAGTATCTCTGAAGAAAGCTAGTACTTTGGCACCTCTATTTTGTTTTGGCTACACAGTGATAAGATATAGCATATTCCTGGTTGTCTTATGAAGTAAATTGCTATCCACTATCTCCTTTCTGCTCATTCTGAATACATACTGCCTCACAGAAATGTAATACAGATCACACCTCTTAACAGATCTTTTCAAATAGCAGTTAGCAGCCTGAATTTAGGTACACTGTGGTGCAAATAAAAGTTGTTATTTTGTAGATAGTAAAGTCCATGTATTTGTTATTTATGTACATTGATGTTATTTAACTTTTCAGCAGTGTGACAGACTAAACAGTTGAGTTTGCTTTGAAGGCCTGATATCTGGAAGAAACATTGGTGCCATTATCTACAAGGCCATTTTATGCAGAAGTCTAAATTACAATGATGAGCTCCAGAGCTTTTCTAATCCTGAACCTCTTATTTAAAAGGTGAGAGAAGGTAATAGCCTCGATACTGTTCAGCCTTCCTGCACTTGTCACACATGTGGTTCTTTTGCACACCTCTGGGAAGACTGTGCAAGCAGCAGGGAAATAGGGCTGGCACTGGGTGTCTAGACCCCATCCCAGCTGGTACGACGCTGTCTGAAGGGGAGATGTTGCTCTGCTGCACCCATGGCCTCAGAACCGGAACCAACAGGAGGACTTCTTTCCTCTGAAACCTAATGTAGCCTGGCTTTTTCAGTTGAGTGCTGAGAAAGGGATTATCTCCTAGAGAAGGAGCTCAAACCCATGAAGTTTAGGTCTTTGCTCAGCACACCACACGTATTTTTTCCACAACCACAGTTATCATTGCAGCAAAGGCAGTGGCTTTTGCAGAAATGCAACATTCTGCATTCGTTTTTCACACCTTCTTCTGAAGCAGGAGGAAGGGTCACACTGGAATTCTCCCTGATTGTACAGACATGGTACTGTTAGCAATTCCTACCAGTTTTCCTGGCATATTAGGGGATACTTATGCTTAAATTTGCCATCCATAAAAGTATGTATGGAGTTACATGGGCTTATTTTATCTCCCTTCTGTCACTTGGCTATGTAAAATGAGAAACAATAGAAGGCAGAAGGAAGGAATTAATGTGGTGTGAATACCTGTCACGTTTGAATTGACAGTAATTTCTCAGCAATGTAAACAGGTGGTGATCCTCAGACACCACCACCACCATCACCCCCCCAGAACCTGATTTGGATAAACAAATACAAGACTCCCATTTTATCAGATGCCATGGAGAGGGCTTTTCTGTAGTTCAGAGTCTGCACTTCTGCCATTCCTGCTGTTTAGGAGTTGTAGAGGTGCAGGAACAGTTAAATTCTGTCCTTAACAGCAGTGTTACTTTAATCCACATTTTCTAGGTTTTTTCAATTTGCTACAACCCTCATACAGACCAGGAGTGTGCTTCAGAAAGCTGCCTCAAATTCCTGCTGCTTACCTATGAGACCAGAATATTCCTTATGGGGTAAGGAGGTTTATTGAGATTTTAAATATGCATTATAGATACTTAATAAGATGAAGGAGTACATTTGCATTTAGATAGATGCTACTATTCCAATGAATACGTAATCATTTTGAAATGAATTTTTGTAAAATAATTACTTTTAAAGGATTTTTAAAAGGAATTATAAGAAGTAATAGGTCTTAAATAAGTCCCATGCTCTATTAATAGCAAAGTAAGTGGCATGTTAAGTGGCTTCATTCTCTTTTGCAAATAGGGTACTGAGTATCTGAGGTGTTATTTGCCAAGTGCATGTCAGAATGGGGAACATGACCCAGTAGGCATGCTTGCAGTCTAGCATCCTGCCTGCCTAGACCATGGTGCCTCTAAATAGTCTGCTGGAAAGGTGTCAGAAATGTGGCATTTTGTGAAAGTCTATGGGGAAAGTATATAGCCCTTGCATAACAGTCAATTGCTGGTTTATTTATTCCAAGTATTCAAATCCAACCACGAGTCATTTTTTAATCAGACAGTGCTCACTCAAGGGATTCATACACCCATTGCAAGAATTGATGCAATCGTGTTATAGTCTTGCAGTAAGTTGTGTTAATAGTTTGTAGTCCCAAGACTTTCCTTCAATATATGTTACTGACATTAGGCTGTCGCTGGATAACCATGCCATTAATATACACAGGATCCAGCACTCTCAAATCCTGATTTTTGCAAGAATCCATGGGTATTGTATGAGTTCTGCAGCAAGCAACAAGGACTGATCCATGCATATGACATCATGTGTCTGCGGGCTAAAGGCACATAGATTTATGTGTATAAGAAGTTATACTGACTATAGACATTGCAGAAACAGTTTTTTGCCAACTACAAACCTGACAAATTTAGCTTAGATTCTGGAACACAAGAGAAGATTCCTTGAATGTGTTCAAAAGCATAAATTTCTAGAGATCAAGTTAGGCCTCAAATTCATCCATGCTATGCCCCATATCAGCAAACTATGCCCTCAGTGACCCACCTGTCACTTACAATGACTTTGTATAGGTGTAATTGATTGAAACTCAGTAAACAATTCTGTTTGACGTTTCAGAAGATGAACTGTAATCTGCAGTTCACTCACTTGGAGCCGTATTAACTCTACAGTATGAGAAAGAGTGGAAAAAGCAAGTTTTCTAACTGGTCAGCTGTTATGAACAAAGTCCAACTCTACAGCATTGTGTGCAGGCTTATTCTCAGAGTAGAGTTGCACTTAATTTAAACCAAACAGCGTATTTCCCATGGATTATGTATGGATCTCAAGGAGCTTCTCAAGCATAAACCAATTTAGAGACATGACAGAGAATGTTCTAATGTAATGAAATATGCTGACTTTATGCTGATCAGAATTACTTTCTCTATTGATGTGTTGAATCAACACATGAGAACAGGAGGGAAAAGTAGTAACTCAGCATAAACTACAGTGTGGTAAACAGCACTGGTGGACATAGACACCTTCAAGAGCAAAGGAAAATCATTCATTTAAAAGCTGGATGCCTTGGATCCCTCAATTTAGAATAAGGTGACAACCTGCTCAGAGAAGCTTCACAAACAGCCCAGCAGGCATCTAAAACATCTGTCATTTTCCAGTGGGTTAGCGGGCTGTCATCTGATGATGTTAAACATTTGGTGGGAGACTTGTTTTGAACTATTTATTATCACATATGGAGACTGATATTTTATTTTTAAAAGGCAGTGCTGTCATAGTGCCCACCAAAAGTTCATAGACAAGAAGATGAAATTCCAGCACCACCACGAGTCTCAAAGTACTGCAAAATTCAACCACAGTAAAATCAAAGGCATGGAGCTTAAAAGCTGAAAGATAAGGAAAGGGACGCTGGCATAAGGCAGCTTTATGGCTGTAGCAGATGGCTGCTTCCCAACAGAAAGTTAGGCTGAGCCACAGTGAGATGCATGAGCTGACACCAAGAGTAGCAGTTTGTTTAGGATGCAGACATCTTGCTTTTCAGCCTCCTGTCTTGATCTATACTGGTTTTGTGACTAAAAATAAACCTCCACCCACAGTAAAGAAAGTAATTTACTGGCAGTTGGGCCTGACTTAAAAATTAAAAAAGAAGGAAATATTAGTTGCAGTTCTGTAGAAAGCACTTCATCAGCAAACCAGAGTTCCTTTAAAGCCTCAGTATGTTTCATTCTCCTTCCTTTTAACTAAGCAGTCTTCCCCTTCAAGCCTCAATAATTTGTTTCCCAACAAAAGACAGAAATAGTTTTAGAACAGCTTTTACTGATGTTTACTGTGGCATATCATGCTTATAAAATCTTTTTAATATGTAACCATTTAACTTCTCTTGGCAAGATAAATGCATGGTGATACAGATATTTTGTAAATACCACTCTTACTTAGCATCTGAGTCAGAACAGATTATAAAAGGAAATTACATTTGAAATAAGACTCAGGTTTGCAGTGCAGTAAAGTATTATTAAGCAAAAGTCTTAAGATGAACCGGAGTTGAGAGTTTAGTGTGTTCTTTATGGTACAGATGGCAACTATGCGCCCTGAACTTCTGTGAGGGTATTTCTGAGGTCACCAGCTATCGCGTGGGGGAAATGAGTCAGCAGAAGCATAAGTGATTTCAACACCTTTGTTAGAAATTCCGTAGCTTAGCAATGCGAACTTTACAAAGGTTTTGCTCATTTTGGACCCACGAGACTTTTCACTGAGTAACTTTAGCTTTAAGGAATTACACACACGCTGCCACAATACTTGCATTAAAGCAGTGCTATGGATTCAAGCAGGAGCGAGGTTTTACTCTGTTGCTGTATGGCTACATTTGAAAACAGTCCCTGCCTTAGGAAAGGTTAAGGCAAGGTACAAGTAGCTATTACAAGGTGAGGCAATGAAGAACATTAGGAATGAGAATACTTGCATTGCAGAAAACATTTTTACAATGGTAGATATCTCTAAAAGGCCTGCATCAGTAAGTAATTCCAATTGGAAAACAGATACCTCGAAGTGAGAAGAAAGATAAGCAGCAGTTTTCAGGAGAAAGGTATCACAGACCACTGGGATCTGGTAAGGTTAGGGTAAGGAAAGCATGTATGGTTTAAACTGTAACACTTTTTAGAAGTAAACACAGAAATTTATATCTGAAAGCTACAGAGAATTAAGTTTTCAGCCATCAGTAATGTAAGTAATGAAGTTCAGATGTCATTGTATGGTTGAGGTCTGTTAAATGTTGTAATGTCCCCTTATACAATAGCAGAATCGGGTTCCCAAGTTGCAGCTGACAAGGGGCACCTGACAGCAACTTGTATTTCATATAAATGTATGCAAAATACAGATATGAAATCCATATGTCTTGCATACTGTCTGTTCACACCGTTATTGTATTACCATTCCCCAGATAATTAAGTTCTAGGTACCAGCACATCACGATTCCCTGTTCAACCCAGATGGACAATGGTGGGATAAACAGGAAGTTTTATGCCATTGTTCTAGGCAGCCTGTATATTGAGCTGGTGCAATTCTATCTAGAACGGATTGCATAAATCTGAATTGTTCCAGACCTTAAACACTTTAAGTACATACATGTGAGCCTTCACAGAGGTGTATTCATCAACTTGCTCTCTGGTTACAGGCAATTTTCCTAATCCAAGATCCAAACACATAATCCAGTGCCCTAATGGCAACTTGCAGAACTGTGATTCTTCTATGGGACTTTGTGGATCTAATGCAATGAATGGAACATGTTCATCTACAGATGGACTCTTACATCTCTGATGGTTTGAAGGCATTAAACAATTCAAATATTCTTAATTTTCTCTAATATTTCAGGACACAAGAGTCTAGAAATCACTTATATGAAATATAGTAAATGTTGAAAGCCAGTACATTTTAGATCATTAGATTACATGTGTGCTTTCCATCTGCTACAGTCAGGGAAAGGATGTGAGAAATGGGGTGTTTATGTGTAGTTTTGCTGGTATGTTCAATTATACATGTATGATTTCCATATTTTTATCTGTTGTTTTACAAACCTGAATACCAATATCTAGTAATAATTTGACTGTTAATCAGTTTCTTCCCTTGCGAGATGAAATCCAATCATGTCATACATTGCACAGTAGTTTCATAACACGCTGCAGTGCGATGACAGGATTCTTTGCATCCAAATACAGCCACCCATATTGCTTGGCCACATGCCTGTGCTGTGGATTTGTATAAGAAGCAAAAAAATTGTAGCTTGTAAATTGTATCACATGTGAAAATAACCTTGCAGAAAGATACAGTAAGGGCTTGTCTTACCTGCCAAATAAAAAGCTATGACTTTTGCTTTGTGGCAACTAATGTGCAGAAGTAACCCTGAGGTCAAGGCACAGAAAAGACTAAGTACTTCAGTTTATCCTTGAGTTACACACACCGAGGTCAACTCCAAGCGTGGGTTTGGATAATAGCACACTTACATCATGGTAATACTGAAGTGCTTAGTCTTCTCTTCATACTCCAGAGCAGTCCCAACAGTTATTTATCCCAGGGTGTAAAAGCCAGCATTTTTTGAGCAATGAAAACAAAGCCTTCTGTGATATGATAGCTACTGTATAGTTCATCCATTTCCAAGTGAAGTGCAACAGAAAATGCCACTCTTTCAATGGGTTGACAGAAGTAATTTTCAACCTAAAGTGTACCCTTTGAAATTTGAAGCATTTTTGACTGGTACAGAAAAGTCCTAAGCAACCAGTTCTGTCCTATGCCAGCCTCTTTAATTCACTCATGTTGTTAATATGATCTTATAAATATGTTCATACTAACACAGCCACCTTCTTTCAGTGACCATGCTCATGAGCAGAGTTAATATGATTTTGGTTTTCAATTCTTAGCATGACAAAAAGAAGTCTTTAAAAAAGTGTATAAAATGTCTTTCTGGACCATCCCCTTCTTTTTTGCCCACAGATTTCTGAATCATGTCTTGCTTATAGACCTCTCACAATGTTTAAATTCCATTTGAAAGATCTAGTAACTTCCTATAAAGACTGAAAGCTGAAGCAACGTGCCCATACTAGCACACAGTTTTAAAAGGTTGTGCTTGACCTACCCATTCTAGTGATAACTGGTCACAGTCACCTGAGTAATGCGAGGTGTTTCCCAGATAAACTAACTACTGGTGAACTATCTCAATTCAACAGCACTGCTTTTTTATCCAATGGCTGAGAAACCAGACGTTTTTAAAGGAGTAGTAATGATCCTAGTTTCCTGCTGAATCTCATTTTAATGACAATAATCAGGAAACAGATACGATCAACAAAGCCTGGGTCTCTGAGCCTGATGTTTATCACTGAAAACGTGGTCTCTGCGCCAAAAATCTGTTGTATAGCTAAGTCAGTGAAGATGCAGACCAACTGGGAGAAGATCATGCATCCTTCCCCAACTACTTCAAGTATGTAAGATGCCCTCAAAGCCTGAGCCCCAGTAGCCTCCACAATGCCAACCATTCTTTCCAGTACAACTGTCCTTTATACAGCTTGACAGATGGAAACAAGATTTCCCTACTGTTTGCACTTCCTTTTATTAGTTATTTGCCTTTTTTTTTTTTTCATCTGAAGCCTGAATTTCAAACACTACTGTGCCCACAGTTATGATCCTAGGGAATCCAGTCACTGTTTGTACCTTACTCACTGTTTAAACAAGCCCACATCACACTACAGCTATGTGAAGAGAACTAGCCCATCAGATATAGCTTGGTCTATCCTGCAGTAGCAGAACAATCCTACTTTTTTAACATCATCAGTTTTTGGTGAACTGGTTGTGGTTACTGCAGTTGCTACAACGGAACAGGCGAGGCCAAAACACGTTGAAGTACTTCTGTAAGAAGTCCAATGATCATTGAAAGCTGTTTGTCACACTTTCTGTCAGAGTCTAGTCTAAGGGCTATGTACTTAAAAAGAAGCCCTTCAGTTTTAGGATTCATGCTAGTGACAATCCCTAGTTGCATTATAAACCTTTAGCCCAATGTTTGTTGTGGCTGCAACACCAAAAGAAGCAGAGCCCAGCAGGTAAGGGGGAAATGAAAAAAAGGATTTAATCTACATTCGAGTTCAGAAGGTACAGAGAGAGGTAACACACAGAACACAGGAAGGGCAGGGACAAATGAGCCAAGGAACTATATAAAGAAGTACAAATGAGACACCAAGCCATTATAAGTTGCTCCCTTGGTTTATGATAGGTAATTGTTTGTCTTTGTGTGCTCATAAATGCATTTAAAATAAACAGAACATTTCCTAGTATAGGCCATGGCACTGGGGTTTTTTTTTCCTGTTAATAGTTTTAAGAAGAATACCATAGGAATATTAAGATGCTGACAAGTAAAACTCAACAAAAGACCTACAAACCTTTTCCTGTTATTAAACAAACGGAAAGTAAATATTCAAGATTGGGATATATTCCATAAGAGGATGTTCTGAGTTTCTTTTTGTGTTCAAAAATGTATATACTTTTGGCAGCAAATTGATTTATTTGGTTTATTTCCATTCTTAGAATGTGATGATGTAGGGATTTATATTGATTTGCTTGTTATTTTGTCCTTTTGTCAGTTATGACACATGAACCTAGACAGCATTTAGGATGAGCTTTGAGACACGTTTCAGATAATAGCTGAATCCAGCAGGATTGTTTATGTGCTTAGAGACAGCTAAATGTGAAAGCCCATTCCTGTATTGGGCATGGTCTAGATTAAATGGAGTGACACCAGATTTTCATTTTGTTCTATAATAAAAGGAACCTATTCTGCTTCCTTAATATTGTAAATAAGGTAAAAGTGTTGGAGAAAGATTCAGTTTTAGAAGTTATACTCACATCTATGGGAGTTATAAATCACTAGTGCCTAGTTTGCATCTGGTCCTGGAAGCTATCTGGTACATAGCATTCTCTAAAATTTATTCCATCCTTACATTTAATGAAACTGAAAATGCCTGGGAAACCAGAAGAAAAACAGTGAAAAAAAGACTCTCTTCTGGGTTATTCCTAGAATGGAATTCAGTAATCTTAAATAAGGCCTTCATTTCAAGTCCTTGGAATTGCCTAACATTTGACCTCATTTCTGGTCTCTGACCTCTTGTTAATGAACTGGTACGCCAATCACAAAAACATCACAGGGATATTAAGCATAAAGTAGCATCTCGGTTTGCAGCGTTACAGGCCATCAAGGAAAGCAGTAAGAACGGTTCTAATTTGGCATGATAATGATGATGCTCTAGATTTGCTGAGCAGCATCTTCAGTAAATGAACAGCAGGGCCAAAAAGCTGTTTGCTTCCAGTTTGTTTAAAATTGTGTGCTCAGTTACCCTACCTACACGCACATGAGCGTAATTGTGCTCTCCAACACCCATTAGATACCCAGAAAAAGAAGGTAAATATTAGACTTCAATATTTGGAAAGAAGTATAATGAGCAAAGAAATTATTTAACGATTATGCAGGTGTATCTAAAAATCTGAGTCAGTGGTTTAGGATTCTGCACACAACTGAATGCAAAAAGGAACTATGCAGTGAAAAAAAGGAAGCCAAACAGGAAACAAAACCAAAAAGCTTGACAGCTTTTTCCAACTATTTATTCCTACAAGTTAATACAAAGCACATAATAATCTGAAAAGAATAAGAAAAGCAAGGTTGTAAGCAACCAGGGAGGCTATATCTGAAAGGTCTGCCAGCTGCCTGCCGAGAGCAGGAGATGTACCACGTCAACGGTGGGGTTTGAGTGTTCGGCACTAGGTTCAGTGCCTTTCTGGACAAAGAACCAAGCGCACAGCTTCTCTAACATGGAAATCTACCGTGTAGTCAATCTTCCAATGGAGCACAGCAGTTTGCAGGCACTTTGCACAGGGCTGCTGCGTTCACTGAAGTTGTAACTGAAAATTGATGAAATATGGACATCTAGTGGAGATCTCTCATTATTACAGTTTTCTTTTCCACTGAAATAAAAGGAGGGAAAAAAAAAGAAATGGGCCTTTTGCTGATTATCTTGCTGGAGCTTTGTCCTTGCTTTTCACTGCCTGGCCCACTGCTCAAGTTGCACAAGGTGAAGGTGAAGTGGCAGAATTTTGCAAAACAGAAGCTGTGCGTCATTGAACAATTTACCTGGGTGATAGATGAAGCATAAAAACTAATGATCCATGAAGGAACAAATGTTTCTTCAACGAAAGGTAAATAAATTTGATACTGGAGCTCAAGGGATGGGCAAAACCCAGAGGTTGTAAGTGCCCTTAATTTCCCCTGAAATTGCAAGCTCAGATCTTTCGCCTTCGTTTCCAAGGGTAGAACTGTGGGGATGCTGAAAGGCTCCATGCAGAGAAAATTAATGTTCACATAATTTTCAAGTGCATATAGTTTGTAACAGACACTGAGGGCCAGTGATGAGGGCAGAAAAGGGACGCTGTGCACTGCGAAGCCTGCAAAGTCCTCGCTCACCTCGTGCAGAGGAGCGGTAAGATGTCAGATGGTTCCCTAAGAATTCCTCACCAAAGTGTATTTAATCTCCAAAACCACAGAATCACTTTCCATGTCTGAAGTAAGTCTGCTCACTAGATACTCATTTTCAATGTTCTCTTTTCTCATGCTATTCAATTTATTGCCATCCACCTTGGGATTTCAGCTCTTATGAGATTTCTGACTGGGTTGATACTTGGCCAATATTTGTCTGACTTCTCTTTTTTTGTCTTCTGTGGAAACCATCTGAAACTAAGCAGAAACTAACCTTGATTTATTTCTTTAATAAACAAGATACTGCATATTAACAAAAATGAAAAGTATTCCCTAGTTGTTCTTTTTAAAAAAAGTTTCCCCAAACAGTCCCATATCTCTGCCAAAGTTAATGGAACCCGAATTTCCATGGGAATTTCTGTCAGTCTGTGGAAGCTGGAACTGGCTAATGTAAATAACTACAGCCCATCCTCCAGCAGCTGTGTGTCACATCACCTTGAGAGAAGGCAATGGGCTTCAGTTAAAAAGAAGTGTCACAATGTTCCTTTTTGTGGACTACCACCAGTTTGGGATAAGAACACTTTACAGGAAAATTCTATGGAAAACAGGGACAGAAATGTATCTTGTGAAGAGCCAGGACTTCTTTTTTCTTGGCATGCAATCCCAAATTACCTAAAGACATTACAAGAATAGGTCATTCTCCCATGATTTTATGACTAACTTCCTTGAGAGTGCTACACAGGCAAATAGTTTTACAGGCTGACATTTCTGTTTCTTTTAATAAGCTTAAGAATGTGAAATATGTATTTAAGGAGTACCTGGCCTGTATGGTTTGGCTGGGATAAGACTGGGAATTAACTTCCCGACTGCCTATAAAAGTCCCCAAACATCCAGAAAATAACCACCTTGGATAACCAAACTCCCTAGCACTTTCCTGCACATGGCAACTTAATTTTACTGGCAGCAGAATCTTTATAGCACGAAAATTAGTTATTGTTAGATTTTAAATATTCATTAATATAATATTAAATGAGCTCTTTATAAACAGAATGTTCCACTGAAATGATTCCAGATGTACTCTGTAATGTAATAGTCATTGCGGAAGGACACAGTAAACCACAGGAAGGTTGAGACTACATGACTGCAAATGCTTATGCAAATTTTAAAGGATATTACCAGTTATGGGGGCACAGAAAGAGTTTAATAAGCCTGGCAGTTTCCACTGTTACTATTTCTCAATTCGACTCTTCCACCACCAACTGAGAAATATCATAACACCACAGAGCAGAAGCTACTTCCCCATGTCAAGGCATATTGCTGGTACATGCACTTCTGGGCATGCAGCAATATCCCCAAGCAGGAATGCGCTATAGGGAATTCTGGGGACAGCAGTGGAAACAACAGGGCATGGAGAGTCAGGCTACAGGCAGCTGGAAACTGTGCAGCAAAGGCAACTGTGTCAAAGTTTAAGGCAATGCATTTCTGGAACTGAGGGGTTACAACCAAGTCGTTCTCATCATGGTTTAGAAAATAGGGTCTTTTCAGAAAGCTGACATTGGTGTGTAAAAGAACAGTGGAATAACCCCGCTGAGTATCAAGAAATAGTGTGCAATCGAGTACTCTGCGCTAGAGGCAATGAATCAGCCCGAGACAACATGAAGCAGTTTATTCTCAAAGTGACGTTCCTGAGCCGAAAGGCTGTAACACAGAAATGGAAAGTTGAGAGATGACTTAACAAAAGCCTCTCAAGGGCAGTACTACATTTCCTGCTGTGCTGCAGAGACCTGTAAACTTCCATGAAAGGGATCTTCAGGGCTTGCAATGCAGTCCTCACCTCACAGGCACAACATTACTTTTCAATACAGTGTGCCTCCCTCTTCACAATGGTTGGTTTCACACATTTTACCTTTACTAGACTGAGCTACTGATGTCTTTCCTCACAGGTCACTCTTGTCACGAATCTTCTCAACTGTGGACAGCAGTATGACATTCCTGACTCATTCCCAGTTCGTGATTTACTACAAACTGGAGGGTTTGCTTTTCAGAGCTATGGTTTAGTCATTTAGCTGCTGCCTGGCCGTTTGCTGTCTCATCACGAAAAGGGAAATGCAGGTATCTGTGAAAGTGCCTGTACAATGACTTATAGCCTAAAACCCAACTCATCATAGAGCAAGCTTGTCCTTCAGACAGCAGCGTTTCTGGTGGAAGCACAGACTGGGCTCACAGTCAGCAATGGGAGCAGATATGGGGCTGAAGAAATCTGTGTGCGATTCAGGGCAGTGGCTGAGTGGCGTACGCTGTGGTTTCCCCCTCAAGGCTGTATGAAGATAGCGAGGTGTGAAGGAAAGCAATTGACCTATAGGTTTTGTGTGTTTTGTCTACTTCTCACTGTAACATTAAGCCTAATGGCAATGTGTCAGCACAGTAACAAAACACAGATATATCTCGCATAAATAAATGCCATTTAATTCCACTTAAATGGGACTTGATTTGACAAATTTAGAAGGAATTTTGAAACAGGGTGACATCTTTGGTGATGGTTTGCTTTCACGTTGTGACCTGGAGCACTTTAAGTAATCTAGCAGCAGAGCTCCATGAACCGTATCAGAGGATTGCTGTGTGCTTTGGTGACAGGAGCACAGCAGGGTCCTCTGTGGTTTACCTTCAGCACTTTGTGTGTGAGTTATGTCCAAACTCAATTAATACTCATCAGATGGAATATTAAGTGACCTCTATGGNCAGCACTTTGTGTGTGAGTTATGTCCAAACTCAATTAATACTCATCAGATGGAATATTAAGTGACCTCTATGGGAAACAACTGCAGGAACATCAGCTCAGCATTCTCATGTGCTGTGCTACATTTCCTGTGTGGCCTTATAACGCTTACTGATCCCCATGACTCATGAGTCTGCCTGTAAAATCGGAATAAGAGATAAAATACCTCATAAAAATGATGTGTTTTTACAGGTTTTCACCAGTGAATTCACTGACCTCTGGATTAGACATGAGGAGATGTGAGGGTGCTGAGGCGCTGGCACAGGGTGATGGCCCAGAGAAGCTGTGGCTGCCCCATCC
>NDXB01017730.1:6271-38687 GCA_002631895.1 Agapornis roseicollis
CCCGATGAAATACGGCCTCTTAAGGGAGTAATTATTAGTTTCACAGATCAATTCCTTTTCAGGACAATATAACAAATACGAGAAGAAAGAGCTTCAAGGCGATCCCAGCCACAGTTCCCTTCTGCACTGTAGCACCATGAGGTCTCAGATGGTATCCAACGTAAAACCTCATGGTCAGGCTCGGCCTTGGCATTTCAGACCGGGTTCTTTTTTCCAGCAGCATCGTCATTTGGCAAACCGTGTTCTGTACCCATTTGGCTTCCTTTTTGTTTTAGCACCAGTTAGTTGACCATTTGATTGACCTGTTTGCTCTTTGGAAGCCCCAATAGCCCTGAGATCTCGAAGGGTTGCTTTGAGTGGTGATGTTTTTCCTGTCGTTCCCATCTGATGTTTGGTTTAGCTTTCAATTCTGTTTCTTTTGTTTGGCTCAGGAAGCCATAAAGATTATGTCAGCTATGCGTGATGAGCACCTCCTTTTCCTAATCCGTGTCACCAGAACGGATTGGGAGTTTCCATTCATTTCCTAGGTGCCTGATGATTACATCAGAGAAATCACCATGACATTTTGGGTCGGCTGTCTCATAATGAGCCTTGCTGAAAAGAGAAGAATGTAATGCCATAGGAGTGTGCTTGCTCCCCCAGTCAGACAGATGGCATGCACGGGGGGGGTCAGGGCATAGCAGACCATGATGCTGGAGTCTGTGTTGCACTTTCTTCTCTTAATCATAATGTTATGAACTGGAGAATTCAGCCCCATGGAATCTCATGGGTTCAACAAGCATTAAAGCCTCATCATTCATGGTACTTAATAACGGCAACACGGTTCAGGCTTCAGGTAGGATTCTGCTCTGATTCTCCTCGGCCAATGCTCCCGGACTTAGTGTTTGCTTGGGACAGCTCGTGCTTGGTTGTGCCAGATACAGACATTGCCTTTGCTTGTTCTTTTCATTAGAAGAAATGCTGAAGGTAACATTCCTTCACCAGAGCAACTCGCCCGCTTTTAGCAGTAGTTCAGCATCCTTCCCAAGATTATAGGGATTAGTTAGATCCTCTTCATTTCATTTTTTGTGCTCTGTGATGATGGCTTGAATGTAGCTGTTTTGTGTAACCTCAGTTCTTTTCCTATAACTAACATATCCAGATGAACCATGCAACAAAGCCAGATTTCTGCCTGTAAAGATGCATAGACCAGTGGAAGAAATGGATTTCTGTGAATGAAATTAGGCGGAACTGAAGTGAATTGCATGGAACAGAGTTTATTAAACACTATGATCATGAGAGCTGGGTTTTTACCATCTCCCTTTCCTTTTTTCTTTCTTTCTGTTAGTTTGGTGCATGAGGTTAATGTTGTTTCTGGAGTTTTGAGGTAGAGCAGCAAAGAGGTTTTACCGTGGGCTTTGGAGGGACTGGGGTTTCTAAAGGATGTTGATTTGGAGCCAAGTGCTTCAAGGACGTTCACCTTCTCTTAGTGCAACTCAACTGATGTCTCCATTGCATTGAGTTTAAATGAAGTTGCTCTAATATCAGAGACTAAATTAGCTCTTTTCCAGTGACTTTCCTCTTTCCACAACTCAAGTACCAGTAGCTGGATCTGTCTTGATGATCTTGTCAGCAATGGGTCTCTTGCCGCTGGGAGGCTGTCACAGAGCTGCTTGTGCAAAGGACTTGCGCCACACCAGAGCTGCAGTGGCAGACCTGAGTGTCGAGCAATGGTCTAGAGCTGAGTGTGTCTGGTCACAGGGCAGCAGTCAGGCCAGGTTGGACGGGGCTTGGAGCAAGCTGCTCTAGTGGAAGGTGTCCCTGCCTGTGGCAGGGATGGGAACTGGATGAGTTTAAGGTCCTTTCCAACCCAAACCATTCTATGATTCTATAGCGTGCCTGTGCTGAGGCGTAAATAATGAGCTGGGGTCACTTGACAGGGATGTGCCTGTGAGCAGTGTGTGAAGCCTGGAACCTTTCCTGTTAGTCTTTAAAACACTATTTCCTAATCTGTTCCTTCATCCCTAGTGCCGCATTGCTGCCATGCTTCCATCCCTCAGTCTGTCTGCTTTCCCCATGCCATCCAAGGACAGATGCAGTTGACTGTCAGGTCATAGCTCCTGTTGATTTACGGGTGCGCTGTTATGGGAAAGGAGAACTGGGACTGAAGGAAGGCAGGTTTGTACTCTGCACTTGGGACTTACGGGGTTTATATACATACAGCCTTTGGTTGAGTATTAACAAAGTATTAGACAAGTCAGGTCAGCCCTGAAACAGTCAGGCACATGGACTAGATGATCTTCCAACTGAACTACTCTATTCTACAGTATCTCCTAGGTCACGTAGAAGCCAGTAAGAAGTGAACTGGTTGTGCTATTCACTTCAGCAGTAATGACTTTATTGTCCACTAGCAGACATCTCTGCTTGGAAGTCGTTGCAGCTTCGGGGTTGCCCCAGAGAAGCTGTGGCTGCCCCATCCCTGGCAGTGCTCAAGGCCAGGTTGGACACAGGGGCTTGGAGCACCCTGCTCCAGTGTGAGGTGTCCCTGCCCATAGCATGGGTTGGAGCTGGGTGAGCTTTGAGGTCCCTTCCAACCCAACCCAAACCTTTCTATGATTCACAAGAATAACAGCCTCTGTAGGCAGCCATTCCGTAGGATGAGGAGAGCTTCATCTTTTCCCTTTTTCCAGTTGGTTTCCCAGCTTTTTAATGCAGGTTCCATGAATGAAGCAGCGTATGTTAAAACATTGGGTTTCTGTGATCTGTGGATGTCTCTAAAGGGTGTATGCACTGTTTCTTATCTGCTATATCTGTAGCTTCTGAGTTCTTCCACTGGGGGATTTTGAGGGCCCAAACGTTTGGGTTGGTTTGTGGGGGTTTGGTGGTGGTTTCTGTTGTTTGGTTGGGGTTGGTTTGTGGGGGTTTGGTGGTGGTTTCTGTTGTTTGGTTGGGGTTTGTTTATTAAATGAAAGCTGAAACCAACAGCATATTAGCATACAACAAAATACCTGGTTCATTCCAATGTTAGACTATTATTTATGGTAGGTCTCCTGAGTCATAGGAGACTTCAGGCATAGGTAAAGTAATGCCTTGGGTGAGTGGTTGTATTTGCTTAGGAGCAGTTGTATTTGCTTAGGAGCAGCCTAAGAGTAAAATGCTCTGCAAAATGTAGATGAGGTTGAAATTGCCATTGGAAGAATGTAAAAGCCCTAAGTAGGAGCTGCTGTGATGGAAGAATGAGGCTCCTGCAGAAGCAGTACCCTGTGGGCTCACTTCCTTGCATTCGTCTTCGTGACTCGGGATTGAAAGCGTACTGCTGGCTTTGCACTCCCATCCTTTTACTCTCCATAGCACTGATGTCCAGAAATCCCTGGTGTACTGAGGAATTCTCAAGTCACTTTTTCTTCCCCCCCCTCCCCCCTCCCCCCCCGCCCCTTTCTTTTTGTCTTCCTTTTCCTATTTTATTCTTTAAGCCAAATGTGAAGGTGAGAAGAAACACACTCGATTTGAAGCATAAAAGTGCTGGTTGAGAGCTCAGAGCTATTTAAGCCATTTCCCAAAGTGCCAGTTCTTGCTCAGTGGGCTGGTTGCTTTTTTAGACTCGTTATGACAGATGTAGCTTGGGAAATATACGTCAGTCAAACCCTTTGCCTTCCAGTAGAAGTGGTTTGTGGATCTGTGAGGCCCATTCCTTGTGTTCTCAGAACCTACAGAGTGATCAGGTTTGCATTATTCCTTTCCGGTAGATCCTAATAAGTTTGATAGCTCTCAAACGCTGTTAACTGTATTTAATGTCATTTAATGTATTTAATCTTTTAATGAGTCCAGTGCTAATATGGATTACTTAAAATGTCAAAAGTGTTCAAGCAATGATTGGTGTAAAGCTCAATGCATTGGACCTAAGATGCACACTGACCGTGGTAGAAAAGCCAGGAGGGGATAATGGCACACGTTCATTAAGATGCTCAAACAGTTTTATTGTGCAAACGTTGTTTGTTCTTATTTTCAAGTAACAAGTGGATGATTATGATATTTATGCATAAAATAGATGCTGTTTGCCTAAGTGAATTCTTAGCCTATTCCTGTTTTCTCTGTAAACCAATTAAAGACTAATTTGGTTGAGGATAATCCTCTTAATATCATCATAGAAAAAAGGAGCTGCCATTCAGACGCTGAGTAGCATAGTCTGTTGGTTTTTAGTAGACTGGAGGAATCTTTCAATGGGCACGGCCAACCACAGAGTGGATGTATGAAATCAGGCATCCTGCTTCGGCTTAGCTTTATCAGTCACCTTCTCCTTTCTGATGGAATCATAGAATC
This sequence comes from Agapornis roseicollis, assembly GCA_002631895.1. Classification (NCBI taxonomy): domain Eukaryota; kingdom Metazoa; phylum Chordata; class Aves; order Psittaciformes; family Psittacidae; genus Agapornis; species Agapornis roseicollis. The sequence continues at coordinate 10,571 of NDXB01017730.1, forward strand.
CACCAGGGTGGAAAAGCCCTTCCAGCTCACCCAGCCCAACCCTTATCCCAGCCCTGCCAAGGCCACCACTGCGCCGTGGCACTGAGGCCTCGTCTCCACGGTGTGTGAGCACTTGGCAGGGCCGGTGCCTGCACCAATATTTGAGGAAGGAGTTTTTATACCTGGTAGAACATCCTGTACAGTGGGAGATGCACCATCATTGTGCAGGGATCGAGCTTGCTCTGCGCTCATGCTGTAAGAAAACCAGGTTCATCCTGTAAACAGGGAGAAAGAGAAGCTGCTTTTCGAAGGATCAGCACAGGTTTCGTAAGACTCTTTCTTCTTCAGTGCTGGTCTCTTGATAGCTCAAACTGAAACAGAAGAGGTTTAAATTGGATCTAAGGAAGAAATTCTTTGCTGTGAGGGTGCTGAGGCACTGGAATGGGTTGGCCAGGGAGGTTGTGAGTGCTCCATCCCTGGCAGTGTTCAAGGCCAGGTAGGATGAAGCCTTGGGTGGCATGGTTTAGTGTGAGGTGTCCCTGCTTATGGCAGGGGGTAGGAACTGGATGATCTTAAGGTCCTTTCCAACCCGAACTATTCTATGATTCTATAGTTCCAGGTCTGAGCAGCTCACGAGTTGTTGAAGGATATGCAGAGACCTGGAAGAGGTACTCTACTGGTTTCCAGCACATAGATCTGGCTGATGTAATTGGGCATGCTTCTATCTTGTTTTCCTCTGGAACCTATGATTCCATGTGCTGTGACATCAGGGACCGGTTGGATTTTAACAGGTTGAGTTTTCCAAATGCTCTTGTCAGGGCAGCTCTTCGTTAACCTGTAGCTCACTGGAACTGTTCTACTCTGGTATAACTTAGTGCTGTACATGAAAAACGGTGCTGGGTTGTGATCTGTTTCTGGGACATCCCAATATTCTGTTCTCTGTTTGTCATCTCTTCAGGAGAAACACAATCGGAAATCAAAGTTCTGGGAAATGAGTATCTCTGGAAATGTTCTCTCTGACATTGCCGTGCCAGGAATCTGGCCATTCACTTCATACCTGAGGGTCTGAGATGCTTTTCATTCCTGACCTTAGTCAGAACAAAGCACTGCCTTCCCCAGTGTTTCTTCCATCTATTTTAGGCTGATTATTTTCTACCCGCCAGGAGGATGGAGCCAGGAGGGGCTGGGCTCTGCTCCCAAGGAACAAGGGATGGGACAAGAGAACCCGGGCTCAAGCTGCCCCAGGGCAGGTTTAGATGGAGCTGAGGAACAATTCCTGCCCCACAGGGTGCTCAGGCATTGGAAGAGGCTGCCCAGGGCAGGGCTGCAGGCACCNGCCCCAGGGCGAGATGGAGCTGAGGAACAATTCCTGCCCCACAGGGTGCTCAGGCATTGGAAGAGGCTGCCCAGGGCAGGGCTGCAGGCACCGGCCCTGCAAGGGTTCACCCAGCGTGGAGACGAGGCCTCAGTGCCATGGGGCAGGGGTGGCCTTGGCAGGGCTGGGGTAAGGGTTGGGCTGGATGGGTTTAAAGGTCTTATCCAACCCTGCTGATTCCATGATTCTATGGTTGATATTCAAACGGAACTTCCTGTGTTTCAGCTTGTGCCCATTCCCCATGAGAATCAGGACCTGTGATGGTGAGGCTATTCCCAGCTGTTTGCAGGTCTCACTAACTTCCTGACCACAACAGTATCACCCATATTTAGCTGTCCCTTAATTCTTACCCAGGAGCTCTTGGCTTGCTCTTCCTCCACCCCTACGCAGAGCTTGATGTATTCCAGCTGCTCTCTCACCTAAGAAGCAGCTCCACTGCCTTCACCTTCCTGGCCTGTGTCCCCTAAAAAGTAGGTAGCTGTCCATGGCATCACTGCAGTCATGCGAGCTATCCCACCATGTCTGTAATTGCAATGAGGTCATGGCCATCTCTAATGCTTTCTGTTTAGTCCCCATGTTGTGTGTGTTGGCTTATTCCGCAGTTGGATGTGATGGTGCGAGCATTGCTACTTTGGACCCTGCTCCCCAAGCCCTTCACTTTAAAGCCTATCTCACCAAGTTGGCCAACCTGCTGCCAGGGATTCCCTTGCTTCTTCTATGCAGGTGGATCCATCCTTCCCTAACAGGCTGTTGTCATCAAAGAATGTCCCCTTGTCATATGAGCCATGACGTGGCTGGTACCAAGTTGCTTTAGACAGTTTGATGCTTCAAGGCCAGGTTGGACACAGCCTTAGGTAATATGGTCTAGTGTGAGGTGTCCCTGCCCATGGCAGGAGGCTGGAACTGCATGATCTCAAGGTCCTTTCCAACCCAAACCATTCTGGGGTTCTATACTATCGGGAAAAAACTAAAGCATAGAGGCAAAATCAGCCAGACTTTTCTCTTGCTCTGCTCCTTGCAATGGAAATGGCCTTGGTGCATCCTGGAGGAGACCGAGCTGTTTTGGCATTTTTACCAGGAAGAAATCAAGGCAACTTGATAAATAATACAAGGGTGCGGAGTTGCCAGCAGCTTGCTGTTACAGGGCAAAGCAATTCCAAGTGTACGTAGGGCAGTATTCATGTTCCCTTTTTTTATGGCCATCTTCTGGAGCAAATTAAAGGACTCATCCAGCAAAGGGTTCAGGCTGCGCTGTTGCTCTCTTCTGGAGAGCCAGTAACCTTCTTTAGGTAGATAGGCAGCTGCAAGATTTGACCATCTCCCAATGCTCTTTTGGAAATGGCAATGCAATAGAAGGTTACAACTGTACATCCACTTTTCCTTCTTGATTTATGACCTATTTCAATAATCTGGGAATATCTTTGATTAGCTAAAGTGTCTTTCTGTGTCCTTCTCTTGTTGGCCCATTTACAGCTCTTAAGACTACCTGGAGAAGGAATTGCCCAGAGTGGTTCGCTCTGTGATCTGTTCTTGAGGGGCCCGTTTGGCCTCCATCTTCATAGTTTCAATGAGTGGGTGCAGCTGCAACTTCTTTTCCTTGGCCCTTCTTTTCCCTTGCTTGTTTTTTCCTTCCCTTCTCACACTTAGGAGGGAGGAACAAGGGAAAAAAGACAAAAGGTGTGTAAAAGTTGCTGCCCTTCTCTGTGGATGTGCAGGTGCTGGGGGCTTCAGCAACGGGGGGATGCCAGCAGGAGGTATGAAAGCTCAGAGCCAGGTTATGTCCTGCCCTTCCTCTGGGAAGGGGTTATTGCATTGTGGCTTTATTGAAGAATGAGAGCTAAATCACACAGCTAAAATGTGCAGCAACTTTGTGTACCAGATGTCATGATTGGCCTGTTGGGATATATAGGGAGATAAATACATGGTTTGATAGTCTGATGGTGTTTTCATCCCAGCATAAAGCCACTAATCCAAGAGAGCTGTAACTAGGAGGAACACTAAAAGATTCAGAGCCATTGTGGGTTCTCTTGGGAATTCTTTGGCTGGCTTCCTCTTGTGCTGTGCTGGTTGATACGAAGAGGGCCTGCAGAAGTTATGTCTGCACTTCAAATTGAATGTATAACTTCTGCTGTGCTTCCTGTGATGGCATTTGCAAACACCAACGCTATCAAGGCCATATGCTTCATCCCTTGATGAGCTCTCTGGAAGGAAAGTGGCAAGCAGATGTGAACAAGGCTGTTTGCAGCAGCTGAATGCCTGCTTGTCCTCTAAACCATGCACTTATGTTGAAGTGAGAAGCTGTTTATCCACCTAATCCTGCATGATGGGGGCATTTGTCTGCACTGTTTGTAATCTAAAAGAGGAGGCTTGAAGTAAGAATCAGTTTCTCAAGCAAACAATTCTTGTACCTCATGCAGGATTGGGGAGATGGAGGTCCATATGATACATAATGAATGACAGCCAAAGTAGAACTGCAAGCAGCTTTAGCTGTTGTGTTTTTCAGCCTTAAAAGCAGTGTGATGCTTAAAGAGCTTTACAGTGCCTTTGCAGCATCTCTGGGATGGATCGGAGTGAGTGATGGCCCAGCTTTCATCATAAATGGCGCTTATTTAGCTGAGGTGTGGTACCTCACCCATCACAGGTAAAAAGCCTAGCTGAGGTGGATGTACCCCATTGCCAGCACGTGTACAAGTGGTGTGCTGCTTTAATGGTTAACATCTGTTGTAAATACGCTGTTGCTTAATATTCACCCATGGTACAGTGAACGTGGCAGTGGAGAGGGCCTAGGAAAGCCAAAGTTACAGCACTTGCTATCTCTGATCAGCAGCCAGGCTTTGCTAAGATCACTTCTATTCATCTGCAAGTAAGAATATATTTATTTTCAGTGGGAAGCACTATGAAATATGCTGTAGAAAACTTACTATATGTGTATATAGATATGAAAATCTATATATTTTCTACTGTTAATCTAATAAATCATTTAGCACTGCTTCCCAATTGACTCAATCCTGGATGCCATTTCCTGGGGTATGAAGCACCGTAAAACCCCTCTCTGGTTAATGCTCAGTTAACTGTGGATTACACTTCTGCTTCCCGTGCTGGACCACATACACTGTTCCCTGTCATTTTGCATGTACTGTATACATGTGTCATAATTACCTATTGTATAATTACAATCCAGTATATACTTCTATGAAAATGTCATTAACCTTATGCACTTATGAATGTACCACCAGCTACAAATGCAGTAGAGCTCTATTTTCATAGAATCACAGGCTGGTTTGGGTTGGAAGGGACCTTCAAAGCTCATGCAGTCCAACCCTCTGCAATGTGCAGGGACACTTTCAACCAGATCAGCTTGCCCAGAACCACATTTAAGGGCTTTTTCTTTACAAATACTATTATTCCTTCCTGCCTTTCACCCATGTAAGAGTTAAAGAGCATGGATGAAGGCATTCAGTCCTAAACTAGAGGCTTTTGGTTTCTAAACGATATACAGAAAACCTGTCCTGATCAGAAGTCAGCTCAGCAGTATCCTGCTGTTCTGATTCTTTTTTCCTTTCTCTAGATAACAGTTTGGAACACCCCTTGGTTTGGGCTGGTAGGTCTCATGCTGGCTCTAAAAGGGATCTGAATCATACCTTGTTGTTGCTCAAGCTCTGAATAATATTATGAGGACTTCCTTTGGTCAATTTGTAGTTTGCCTCTTTATAAATCAAGTCTTAAATATGAGAAACCAGTAAGTGGAACCCAGCTTCCCAGCACACTTATTTGGGGTGGTACGAGGCGGTTCTGTGACCTGTCTATAGCGATTTAGGGCTTAGACATGACCGGATTAATTCTGCTTAAAGATTTGTTAATCTTGGGTCAGCAGAGCTGCAGTAACCAACCACGTGCAACTTACAGCCTGTGGGGAGCACGGGGTGAAGTATTTGAGCTTGCCCTGCTTTAATTAAGGCTCAGGATAATATATGGTGCTGTATTTCACACCGTGGGTGCACAGGTTATCCGTACCATGGCTCTGCTGACTGGTGGGACCTCCTACGGTCACACTGCTCCTGGATGATGTCTGAAGTGCACAAGTTCATCTCTATGCAGAGCAACATGTGGACACACCAGAGCTGCAGCGTGTACTCGGCAGTAGTTTGATCATACTTACACAGACTGATCCAGAGGTGTCCAGAACCTCTTCACTGCTCAGTTTCTGCTTCTCCTGTTCCTATGGAGGGGTGTCCTTGGATCTGTTGGGGCATATCTGGGCTCGGCCAGGCTTGAGGCTGCTGCCGTGTTGCTTTCAAACTGCACAGATGTGAGTCTGAGCATCCCAAGGGAGGAATGAGGAGCTGGTGCTGTATTTGACTGAAGGACACGAGCGTGCTCATGTGAATGGTGGTGAGGACAGTCTGGCTGTTACAATGGTTCTCTCTGCCCACTTTGCCAAGCACTCACACTCAACTGAAGTCAGTGCTTCAGTCAGTCACAGGGAGCCTTTCCAGAGCATTTAGCAAAGGCAGATGAGATCTGTAGGCAAACTGGCCTTGGGGTGTGTGAGGAGTTGGTGGGCATCTGCAGCTGGCAGGATAAATTTATGAGCCCTATCAGGCTTTGCCTTGATAAAGGGATGTGGCCACCCAGGCAGGATGTTCATTTAGCCTTTGCTGCCTAGCTGTCATGTAGCGGTTGTGAAACCAGGCTTCTCTGTAAAGCACTGGGAGATTGGGCATGCAAAGGATTAAACAAGAGCTAGGTATGTAGTAATTTTGAAGGGATCATCTCAGTGTTGGTGAGTTTTAATCACAAGCTTCAATGCTACTTGAAGCAGCAAGGCTTTCCTGAGGTGGAACAGTATATGGGAATGAGTGTGACGCTGACTGAATCTTTGTATTGCGATGCTGACCGAATCTTTATATGGAGCCGTGTTCATTTCAAGAGTCAGTATTGCAGCTGTACTCTGAATTTCTTTTGCTTCTGAATGGACTGTGATTGTTGCATGATCAGAAGTAGAAGGAAATCATAAAGCAGAGCCTATTCCTTTACAAACTCAAGATGTGGGTATGCACAACATGCTGCCCCAGAATAATCACGTTTCCATGGTCGATCTGTAGCTCACCTGTGTTGTGAACCTCGAATGCAATGGCAAAAAAGTGATGCCTGAAAGAACAAGTTCACACACCGGAGTATCTGAGCAGGGATCGCATCGCCGAGCTTGTGAAAGCACCTTTCAACGCAGCGTGCTTTGAACTTCTCTTTCTAGTAATAACTTCAATTGCTCCAATAATGAGAGATTACACCCACTGCTAATTAAAAGCCGATGTTCACCCATTTACATAACGATCATGTGTTTTATCTCATACCCCTTTACAGCCTTCACAGAGAAGACCAAATGCCAGCTCTTCTCAAGTCTGCCTTGAAGACAGCCAGTGTCAAAGCTTCCCAAGATCTGAAACTCTTAAATAGCCTCATTCATCCTTAAAACGCTTTTCTCACCACTTGAGGTACACGTGCTGGCAATGGGGTACATCCACCTCAGCTAGGCTTTTTATCTGTGATGGGTGAGGTACCAGCAGCCTGTTTGCTAGTAGTTTACAGTGCAAAGGAGGTGATCCTTTGGTATACGTTAAGGTAAAGCGTTATGCCCTGGTTTATGAGTGAAAGGAGATACAGTCACATAGTGAAGAAGAGTAGCTGGGCTTACTTTGGCCTGTAGTCGTCCCAATTAGTTTTCAGAATACCACTGCATGCCTAAAAGAGCTGTTTTATGCTCTGGTGTCTTCACAGCAAAGCATACAATCTCCTCTCTGTCTTGGAGGCATTTCCTGTACGAGGGATTCTTTGCTAAGATTTCCCACTCTTGCTGCTCCTGTTTCAGCTCATTGGCTGCTGTGCTAATGAGGGCACTTGGGACTTCCTCTCCATTCAAGCACTACATTGTGTGAACTCCTAACCAGGGTCAGACAACATAGTGTTGCCAGCTGCACATCTGCAGCCATCTGGATGCGTGGCAGGAGCGGTAAAATGGACAGTGTGTAGCAGAGTCGAAAGAGTGATGAGAGTGCTGCAGATCATATTTTGCAGAAAACCATAAAGTAAATGCCCCGTATTTGATCTGCAGGATGTACAGAATCATTCCTGAAGCAGTCTTTCAACGTGTAGATGTGTCAAAGAAAGACAAATGGGACACGCTGCTGCTCGGCAGTGTTGTGTGAAGAAGCTGCTTAATTCAGTGCTGTTGCATTGTTAAGAGGCAAGCAATTATTAAAACTTCTGATGCTCCTAAACAGTTCTCTACTCCCACTTCTGTGCCTTCATTAAGATTCTGTTTCTAATAAACACCACTTCAGTGTCTTAATTAATTAATTATAACATTCTTAAGGAGAAGTAAGTGCTCACTGTGGAAGTACAGCTTTTGAGTCTGAGGGAGGAGATGCAGGTGAATGGTCACGCGTTGATTCGCATCTGGGCTGCTTGGGGCATGCCTGGAAGAGGAACTTCTGATCTCTTTCTCTCTCTCATCCTTTCGCACTGACCCGCATCTCTAGTGACCATGCCAGGAATATAACATCAGGGAAGCTTCGGAAGTTACTTTCGGTAGAGCCGTGGATTCATTGCTTTGACTGCGTTGCTGTCAATACAAGTCACAGTCTCTGCTTTTTCTTTGGAAACTTTTCTTTGGCCATTTGCTTTCTGGCTTTCACAGGCACTAGAAATGTGGATTAATGCTCTCAGGGTTTGTTACTCAGTAGTTTTACTGCTGGTTTTATGGCGAGCGTACGTATTACGCACAAGTAACCCCAATGTGAGATGGCTCGGGTTAAAGGCAGAGTTTTAGATCAGGTACCTTGCAGTAACGCTTGCGATGTGAAGACGAGAAAGTATTCTCTAAGAAGAATAATGTTATGGTAATACAGTCAGCAGTGAGCGTTACAGTTGTAGACTTTTCTTTCTGATGTATTGGACCTGTTAAACCTCTTTCCCAACTATTTAGCACTACTCCCTTGTAAAATATGCTTAGCTTCCTAGTTTTATTTTCTTCTTGGGATGGCATTCATAGCTAAGATGCATTTCCCCACTTTGGCTGAAGTGTTGCTTTTAATCTAGAGAGCCGTATGTTTTCACAGCTAATCCAGACCCTTTGCATTTAGTGGGGGTATTACCTTTGATTTCAACTAGAAGATAATGACCATAGTGTATGTGATGGGTTGGCAGTTAGCCTAAGAGAATTGTAAAGGCAGAGATGCTTGTACAGAGGCCATTATAAGAGTGGAGTTAGTTCTGTTCTTTCAATGCAAAGCTATTGTCTTGTGAAGATTATTTTGAATAGAAAAGTGTAGAGTTGTTTCATTGAGCTGCCTACTTAACATCATGAATCCAACCCTAATGGACAGTAACAAAGACGAATGAATGCCAATCCCATGTGTATGTTTTGCAGACACATGTTTTGCCACAGAAATCCAGATTGCGTTTTTGTGGCATGAATCGTATGTGCAACATGGTTTTCTTGTGGTTCTATTAAAACACAGGGTGCTTACGCTGATGCAGTGGCCCTTCGGTTCCCGTTGTTTGGTGGGGATGGCATTTCTGGTCGCAGGAATACTGTGTCTCCAAAACGCCGCTGGCCTGGAGTAGAAGTGAGATAGAAGTCAGACAGTGTGAAAAGCAGGAAATCAGGTCTTCTCCTTCCTCCGAGCCTCTGGGAACAGTTGGCTGCAGTCACATGCTGACTGCAAAACCACTACTTTGTGAGCAGAATCTTTAAGAGATGCCTTTTATGTGATCAGTTTTTATTCAAACAGGGATGAAAGCCCGTTTATATTGAATTTTGCAACTGAATGTTCATGCTGGGTAGAAAAGTGTAGTTGCGGAGATCATTTGAAGCTTAAAGCATTAAGTAACATTGCTGTTGGAAATGGTCGTTGCTATGGGTATCATAAGCAGTGGGATTGCGCTCATCAAGGGATGATGTTTTCAAGATGGGCAGAAGGGTTCAGAAACGAATCTCTCTCAACAGACAGACCAAAGTACTGCTTTCTTGGACGGGCAAGAAACAAAGGGGTTTACCATAAGGAACTGCAGTCTTTTTCACATGGATCACTTGAAGTCCAAGAGAAGACTTCCTTAATACAGCTGAGTGCAGAGCTGAACATGCCATATGGAATTCATCTTCTGATGGGGGAGATGAATGGTAGGCCTTGGAACATTTTGTTTCTCCTTCTTCAACATTAGGGTGTGTTAAAGGTTGAAGCTAAGTACCTGCAAAACAACCTCCACATTTGATGAATAGTTCTCTTTCACAATCCTTAATGAAGTACTCGTGTGTAACAACAACCCTTTTCAGGTATCATTCAGAGATCAGTAGACTGAAATGAGTGGATCTCTGGTCATACTACAGCCCATCTTCCTAAGGGACGTGTTTGTAGCATGAATTGTGGAGCTTGGAAACTGGATAACGGCATCCTTGTTCTTGTAAAAAGAAAACGAGAGCGGCTTCAAACCTATTCGAAGAACCTTGTCTGGAGTCTTTCAGCCTGAAGTAACTCCATCTTTTGAAATGGGAATTGATGCCTTTGGAAGGCCGGTTTAAATTCATCTTTTCCTCAAGATCAAAATGACTGAATTTGGGGTTGGGTTTTGGTTTGGTTTTTTAAGAATTTTCTCTAGATTAATAATTTTTTTCCCTAGCTTTTGCGTGTTAGTTTCTAAAAGGAGAAAAGCCCAAAGTTCTCACCACAATCTGCTACCCTCTGCCTCTTGGAATGTGCTCACCGAGAATACTTGTCTCCGCATTGTGAAACCATGCCAGCAGTTAGATAGTTTTGGAGTTGTGTACCAGACACTTCCTTGTCCCCAGACACGTTAGCCATTTCTAAACCCCTGGAGAGCTACAGTGGATACTCATCATCTCACAGCAGTATACAAGGTTTAGGAGACATGAGGAGAGGATGGGATGGCAAGCACAGTGGGTAAAGTGGTCTGGAGGAAATGGTCCCCCCAAGGCAGGGCCAGAGCACCCCATGGGGCTGCTTGCTTGTCCCTCTGCTGCTGTTGCAGAGCATCAGTTGGTCCAGAGAAGGGCCACAACATGATCAGGGGCTGGAGCACCTCTGCTGTGAGGAAAGGCTGAGAGGGTTGGGGTTGTTCAGCCGTGGAGAGGGCTTTGGGGAGACCTTATTGCAGCCTTTCAGTTCTTAAAAAGGACCTCAGAGAAAGATGGGGAGAGACTTTTGAGCAGGGCCTGTTGCAACAGGGCAAGGTGTGATGGGTTTAAACGGACAGAGGGAGATTCAGGATGGATGGGAGGAAGAAATTCTTTACAGTGAGGGTGGTGAAACCCTGGCACAGGTTGCCCAGAGAGGTGCTGGACGCTCCATCCTTGGAGACACTCAAGGCCAGGTTATGGTTCTGGGCAACCTGCTCTGGTTGAAGGTGTCCCTGCTCATTGCAGGGGGTTGGACACGATAAGCTTTGAAGGTCCATCCAACCCAAACCAGTCTGTGATTCTGCTCTATGTTTCAAAGGAAGGACCTGCTGTCACATGCCAGCATTTGCCCTCTGGTGATGGCACAAGGCCCTTCTCTTAGATGCTCACAATAGCAGAGTCCTGGTAACTGTTTCTCTAATTGATCCTTTAGATAACCAGGTTTTACTCTAGCACTGGGGGATTCCAGCCCTGGTGACCGTGTGCTGCTGTGCAGAGGCTTTGCTTGCTGGGTAAGGCAAGCATGTTCTGAAGGAGATGCTGTTTGCATGCATGAGCAACTGCTCCTTAGGAAAAAATCAAAAGAAGGGAGAAAAAGACAAAAAAGACAGTTTTAGAGACACTAGACTTAAAAATATTTAATTTTCTTCTGTTATATGGTAGTGAATGAAGATAATTTGGTGAATGATGTGTTTGTCCATGTCTCTGTGATTATCATAGAACCCCAGCCGGGTTTGAGTTGGAAGAGACCTTAAAGCTCATCCAGCTCCAACCCCTGCCACAAGCAGGGACACCTCACACTGGAGCAGGGTGCTCCAAGCCCCTGTGTCCAACCTGGCCTTGAGCACTGCCAGGGATGGGGCAGCCACAGCTTCTCTGGGCCATCACCCTGTGCCAGCGCCTCAGCACCCTCACAGGGAACAGCTTCTGCCTTATATGTGCTTGAAGCTCCCTGGTTATCAGTGCTTTGGCTTTATGTGCCTTTTGCTTTCAGATAGCAACAAAGACTTCATGAAGTGAGCAACCTTTGCTGTTGTCACATACTCACTACATGTGCTCTGTGTGGCAAAGAGCAGTAAAGAGTATTTCTCCCTGTCAGAAGTAGCATTAGTGTTCCATAGCATATAACCATACTCTGCAACAGATAGTATTTGACTCTTAGATGTGGAACCTTATATTGCTGTTTCTCTTTTGTAAATGGCCATGACCAAATCCATCCTGACAAAAAAGGTGTATGTATTTTGAAACCAGAATTGATTGGAAATAAAGGCTGAGTATTTTTAGCCCATCTTTCTCTTAGAAAAGCAATTTTCATTTCAGAACTCTTCTGCAGACCTTCAGAAGCTGCTGTGCCACATAGTCCTATCCATCCATGCTGAATGCATTTCATCAACAGCACACAGATTCCTCCAGGATTTATTTTTTCCATTCTCCTCAAAACTACAGGTCATTTTTTTTCCTATAGAAAAACGCAGCTCTGTGAAAAGCGACCAGGGCACTTGCTGTCAGCTTTAAGCAAGCAAGAAGCAATGAGAACAAGAGAAACACAAAGAAAATGGCCTCGAGGGAAAGCTTTGCATAATGAACTTGAAATTGCTACTGCTGGGAATGCTGTTGCTGCTTTTCCTGACAGAGCTGTCACCTCACGCAGCAATTTCAGCTTAGAGCAGACCGTGGAGCTTAGCTACAGCATCACTAAAGTTGGAGGTTGCTGCTGCTCGATTCCCTGAACTCTTGAGACCACTGTGCTCTGGGTTACGTTGGTGGCATTATTCAAGGAGAAACAGGCCAGAAATAGCCCATTGCTTAAAGGTAAGAAGGGAAAATAAAGACCAGGAACCACACAGCCTGTGGAAACCAGATTTGACAAAGAAATCTACCCCATGCTTTTGCAGTGAGAACTTGTAAGTGAAATGGGGGGGGGGGAGACATGCAACTGGAATGGTAACGATTTGCCTAGAGATGCAGAGAGCATCCCTCAGATTTATAGCTCCAGTTCCCAGCTTCGCCTCCTGCCTGTTAAGGAAGCATGAGGAAGTTCATCCTCGAGAGAAAAGCAGCACTGCGGACTGCCCAAGATGCTCATTCCTCAAAGCAACAATCCCTTGCCATGTTGTTTCTTGACAATGGCCTCACAAAGCCCTTGTTTAGGGTTCAAGTCGTGCCAAAATGAGAGAGACACAATAAAGGACAAGTCCAAAGAGAAGCGGCAGTGCCCGGTATTGCTAGCTCTTCTTAAGTTGGATAAATTCAGAACATGGATGAGTATTTAGTGGTCTTTTTAGTGCGAGAGCTGTTTTTCAGCGTTACTCATCCATCTGAGTGGTTGCTGTAGCTACAGCATAACCCTGAGAATTGGCAGAGAGGGAGTCGTGGGTTCTACCACATTCCCTGGCCCCTATGAACGTTTGCATGCCTGAATCTTTTAGGTGTCATCTGGAAAGATCTATGAATGTTTATGCAGAAATTCCATTGCTCATCCCAAGTAGAGATTATCAACCCTAAACTTCCGGATTTATCTTGTTTAAGTGCATTCCTGTACCCTCAGATAGCTTATCACCCAAATGGATGTTCAATTTGCGCTTGAATCCTGTGTTTTGATAGGCAGTAACATCATGCATGAGAAGGCAATCCATACAATATATCTCATTAGGATTTCAGATTGTAGGTCATGTATTGATCTAGGCGCTGGCTGTTGTAAACCGTACTTGACACGAGGGGAAGTTTGTTTAGGGAGCCAGTTCACTGGAAAATCAACAAGGTCAGAGTTGCTCTGGGGCTGAGGTTTGGGATGAGTCAGGCTTGACATTTCAGGTTGAAAATGAGCTTGGAATTTCGAACCCAGTTAAGAGCATACTTGATAGATGATGTTGGGAAGAGCAGACTCGGTTCCCCAATTGACATGCAGTGTTAAAACGAAGAACAGCTTGCCTGAATTCAGAAAAATGACTAATACAGAGAAAACCTGAACTTATTTGGGAGGAAGGAATCGGGGTAGGGAATGAGTGCTCAATGCTGTAAGTATCCTGCGTAGAAAACAAGGAGAGGGGGATCGGCCCTGGGTGGTTGGCAGTGAATGTATTATTACTGCAGAACCACCATGGAAATCACTCAGCTCATAAATGAATCAGGAGCTGAGAGGTGAAATGAGAAGAAATATTAATTTTAGATCTCATTCCTCCCACTGTTCCTGACTGTTGAATGGGATGTCGCATCGCAGACAGGATGCGATTGCCATGGCGATGGATACGAGAACTTTTCCTGGAATTTAGATTCTGCTGCGTTAATATTTCTTTTCTGTGCTCCCATGAAAAGAAATGATTATCTAAAGGCTAGTTGTGAAGGATGTATTAATAATAAATATCAGCATGTAGGGTGATTTTTATGTTGTTCCTGTTACCTTTTTTACTGTGAACCAGGTCTAAGGGCCTTCCCTGCGGCTACAGAGGGAAGCTGTAGTAGATGAAGGGCCTGATGGTCACCCATCAGAGCTTAGGCCAGTGCTTGTAGGGTCATCATTCTCGTCTTATTCCTTCTTGTAGCAGTTATGTACACTGTGCTTTTGTCTAAGGACTGTGAAAATAACCCATATGTATGGTCATTAGAAAACCAAAAACCTGCAACTTGTATTGTTAGTCTTCAGGTGAAAATTGCTCTTTTCCTTATGCTTTACATGCTATAATTATGTATCAGAAGGTTTTCTCAGCCTTGGGGATGGATGGATGGATGGCCTCTGCTTTTAACAGCTGTTAAAATATCTGTTAAGCTAGGGATTTCCATACAGATAATACTTCAAGAGATACTTACAGTGATCTGAAGTAGTATGACCACGTTAGACAGAATAAGGCAACAGACACTTCCAATACCTTCACTTTTTCCATTGCAAATTGTATTTCTATAGCTGAGCTTGTGTAGCTCTGTCCAAAAGTTGATGCTGTCCGAGCTGTCAGAGTCTCCATAGCAATCCTTCACTGTCAGGTTTGGCATATTGCAAAAACTTGTTGCCCCAAGCCTTGGTCAAGGGGCATGCAAGTTCTGTTAAATGGTATTTGTTGACTGATTGCAACTTGCGTATGCAGTGGAAGGGGTTAATGGTGGTCCCTGTGCCAGGGGGAATATACCAGGCACGTGGATTATGTTAATGGACAAGAAGGAGATTGCTCTCCCTTTCCTCTGCCCTGTAGAGCTGATTATTGCCAGTAGTGCCGGAAAGAAGAATTGCACTGGGAAACAGAACCTCTCCTGGGACTTAGGAGATTGAAAAAGATTCTCCTTTCATTTCTGAAGCCTCGATAGGCTGATGACTGAGATAAGCAGTGCTTGTGCTGAAGGATGGAGGAGGAACAGCTGCCAGTGCAGAAAAACACAGAACCTGTGTGTATTGCCAAATTCCAGAAGGATTCTATTAAAGCCAGACCACAAAAGGATAGAGATGAATACCTGTTGGGCTCAGTGGCATATCCCACTCTGATTACTGCTGAGGGTAGAGCACGGGGCCTAATAATAGCAAAGGTTCTGTCTTCAGCCGAGTTCTGCATCCTTCTGACCCTTGCACCTCCGTACCCACTCTGAGGGTATTTTTGTTCCACTCAGAACTTGAACACTGCTCCCTGCTGTTCCTGGAGCAGAGCGTTTCCTTCATCCAGCTCACCATCAAAGACAAGGGATTATAAGGAAGGGTTGCTGCCAGCAGCACAGACCAGCTGAAGGTGGGTTGCTGCGAGGCAGGAAGTGAGGATCTCCTTTCCTAGAGCTGAATGAACAGTTCTCCCAACTTCCCCACCTGCCAACGAGAAGACCTGTATTCCTAGATCAGCAGATCCGGACTCCGCTCGGAGCTGGAGAGCTGAGCTTGCTGGCACACTTGCTCTTGGTGTTCTTGCCTAGGTTGAGCACTATATATCACAGGTCCTTGATGGTTCATTATTCCAGAGGAAAGGAAGGAGTTCCTGTGACTCTCAGTGGAAATAGTCGTATTTCAGTTCTCACCTGTATGAATCTTATTGGAACTGGGCTTGTGTTGGTTTGTTTTCATGAAAGCTGAAGGGATCATTGGGCTGAATTCTCCTTAGCAGAGTCAGAATGATGACCGTGATTTCCAGGTGATGTTCCATACATGTACCCATCATTTGCTGGTTATAGATGAAGGAATGTACTTCAGTAAGCTGAAAATTTACTTGTACTAAAGTAGAAGGAGGGTAGTTGTTACTTCAGGTATTAACATTTGGTTTTCATCTAAGAATGCCACTAGGATCTAAAGCCAGTCTGAAGTAATTGGATGACAACTGGTTCTGTAACAAACTGGCTTTTGCTTTGCGCATGCTTGCCACCACAGTGATTTTTGCTATTTGTGCCTTGTTACGTGTAAGAAACACTTTCTTCCTCTGTGTTTAGCCACGATTTAGCCCAAAGTCATCTGTGTAGATCTATAAATAAGGAAGGCCATTAATCATATTCTTCCTATTGACAACAATCTGTGCTTATGAGCCATCACCCATAGTTGTTCTGCAGGTTGGTTTTGGGGGTTTTGTTGGGGTTTTGTTTTTGTAACCAATGCTGTGTGTAGAACTGTTCAGACCTGTTGTCATCTATACAAAGGTTTCTCATTTCCTGCTAGTTCAAAGGGTTGGGAAAACCTAGGCACTGAATCAAATTTGATGGCATTATTTCTTGTCTAATCTGTATAATATGAAGACTTTAAGTTTGCTTGTTTTCATTCCTGTTTATCACAGTGTGATGTACCTAGCAAAAAGCTTTACTGGTTACTGGAAGAGCCTTGCCTTTAAGTCCCATAGTGAATCAGAGTTGGAATACAGTGGTCAGCATCTGACCCTTCTGGTCCTTTTAATCATACCTAACTGTAAAGCTTCAGTGTCATGGATTTAGGTGGATCCATGCTTAAGGCTTGGCTTTGGCTAATAAGTCTCAATACCGTAACTATCAGAAGGAAAATAAAGGTCATGTTTTCTTGCACATCTTAGAGGGGATATTTTGCATTCAAATTCTGTACTTTTCCATTTATTTCTTTTCTTTTTTGCCAACTGGAATGTGAACGATCTGTAGAGAACTTTGTTCATTTTGGTGTCGTGGATGTGAAACAGGCCATGCTTAGTGTTAGAATATCAGTGGTGACACTGTGCTCAAGCGTGAGGAACAAAGCTAAAGCCAGACCTGATAAACTGAGCTGGCAAAACCTGCACCAAACCCTGTTAAACACCTCCTGGCAAACCAGTCCTCTGATGTGAACAGGAGCTCTGTTGTGATTTGCCCCCATAGACCCCATGGTTCAGAATGCAGAGCCCTGTGAAGGGCTGGGTGTCAGTGAAAGCTGTGTGGGAGCTGAAATGTTCAGCGTTTCCCAGGGTGAGGCCTTTGCTTTGGTCCACATCGTGTGTGTTATGTGATCTGGTGGTGTCGAACCGACAGATTTCTTTCTCTTCCCTCTCATTCTGGAAGGTCATTTATGTTAATTCCAGCTCCTGGTTATAGACGTTTATTCCCTTCTAATGGAAATAAAGTAAAGCCATAATGCATGTTCCCCTCATAAGAAGATTAACATTTGGTTCACTTACATTATCTTTTTGTGCTGGTTTGGTCTTGTTTCTGTAAGATGCAATAGCTATCTCTGTAACACCGGTGTGTTTGACTTGCTGTAACCTGATGTACCATTTCTCTCCCCTTTTTTCTCCTTCCCTAAAGATTATCGTTGGAGAAACTGCAGTGTTTTGTCTACAATTAGCTACAAAGGATTTTGAAAACCAAGAGAAAACAATATTAACTGGAGACTGTTGTTATATAAATCCACTGGTGCGCAGGACCATCAGATTCCTTGGTATGAGCAAAACTAATGCTTTCCTTTTCTGAATGCTGACAGCGATCGATCGTGTCTTAATTTTGACCCAGGGAGAATAGTCACATAGCCATACACCATTTCATGTGCAGTCTTAACTCAGGTGCAGCAAGTTCTCTCCTATTGGGTAGCAACTGAAGCTTGCTGGAAGTTGGGATAAAGCCCAGTTGCAGAAGCAGCAGTGAAGAGAAGGAATTGGGATCACAAGGAGGAAGAGCAACCAGCAGGCCTGGAGAAACGAGATGTCTTTGTGCCATAGCTATAGTTGATAGCTTTCTTTTGGTTATGCACGCACATAGCAGCCGAAGTTGAAGACATGGGGATGTTTGAAGCATGGTTTAGGTACTTGCTGACCCTAGAGATTATTTTACAGTCCCTAGTAAAAAACTGAGCAAAATCTGTGCTCCACTAAAGTCGGCTCTCCCCCATTGACCTCAGTAGATATGTCATCCTTTCAACTTAGTTCGTTGTAAATGTGTTCAGAGGGAGAAGTACCGCTGCTCCAAATGGCCCTTGAACATTCCCAGATGCTGCTTTTCAGTACGTGCAGGGCTGCCATAGCAGGGCACACTGATGTTGTTTGCTGACGGTTGTATCTAAGCGGAGCAGCTGGAGGAAGGAAGCCTTGGGGCAGCTAATCCTCCTGCGTGCCCCAGTCGCAGGGGAAAGGAGGGGATGTGCAGCTGTGTCTGTATTTGCAGTGTTTGTGTAACAGCTGGACGTGCCTTTGAGAACCCCATTGCTTGCTGGACTGCTAAAAGTCATTGAGGATCAGACTGTCCTGCATAGGATCAGACTGTCCTGCATAGGTCCAGAGGAGGTGGGGGGTGATGATGAGGAGCTCCTCCTGCCCCATTTGTTCTGTGTGCAATCAGTGCCCGCGTTTCCCTCCCGTTTGGTGGGCTCTCCTTGCTCACAGACGTGAAAGAAAGCACCGTTGTACGAGATGAGGCATCACCACCCATTGCGCTCGCGCCAGGTGATGGATGATGGATGTGGCCACCGATGGTGGGCTGGTGCACAGGCCCTTCTGTGCAGCCACTTGGCCAGGCACAATCCATTGCTCACCAGTGTCAAGCACCTCAGAGTGAATTAATGTCAGCGTTGCTGCTGCTGACCAGCCAGGATCCCAGAGCTCATCTACAGCCCTCTAGCTTTGCTGGGGCAAACAACGGCCTGTAGAAACACGCATGGTCATGTCTGCTGGGGTGTACCTCTTGGAAGAGCCCTCATGGTGCCCCGTGTAGTTGGGAATGGCCAGAATTCACAGGTAGTTGAAGTACGGGAAAGGTAAAGTGGTTTGCCCATGGAAATCCATGAGGAAATCTGAAATCTGTAGCTCAGGTGGAATTTGAACAGGGAACTGCTGGCTTTGCCTCCCAGTCAGGACGCTGTGTTTGCATTTCCTTCCAGAGCTCATTTTCTGCTTCCAAAAGAGTAGGAAGGGACCTTATCTGTTTTCTTTTAAGTGATCAGATACATTCATTTCCATCCTAATGAATGACTACATGTGTTCAATGTCTTGCTGATAGGTCTCAGAAAACAGACCCTCTTTAGCATAAGTAGCTCCTCCAATATACAGATTGTTAGCTCACTGTGTTGATCTTGTGATTAATATGCTCTACATAGAGAGATACCCAGTAGCAGGCAAGATGAAGACAACTCACGCATGGCAATATTAAAGTATTCAGTACTTCAGCTTCTTTACAGCTACAGGGGAAGAGAAAATGATGTCCAGTCTGTGTTGTGACTTTTCAGGTTACTTCTAGGGAGCTGGGGAGGGACTCTTCATCAGGTATATAGGTACATGCAGTGTGGTTGCTGTGGTTGTGAAGGTACATAGAATCATAGAATAGTTTGGGTTGGAAAGGACCTTAAGATCATCCAGTTCCAACCCCCCTGCCATAAGCAGGGACACCTCACACTAAACCACGGCCCCCAAGGCTTCATCCAACCTGGCCTTGAACACTGCCAGGGATGGAGCACTCACAACCTCCCTGGCCAACCCATTCCAGTGCCTCAGCACCCTCACAGCAAAGAATTTCTTCCTTAGATCCAACCTAAACCTCTCCTGTTTCAATTTGAACCCGTTCCCCCTTGTCCTGTCACAACAGTCCCTAATGAAGAGCCCCGCCCCAGCATCCCTAGAGGCCCCTTTCAGATACTGGAAGCTGCTGTGAGGTCTCCACGCAGCCTTCTCTTCCCCAGGCTGAACAGCCCCAACTTTCCCAGCCTGTCTTTGTATGGGAGATGCTCCAGTCCCTGCTCATCCTCGTGGCCTCCTCTGGACTTGTTCCAACAGCTCCATGTCCTGCTGATGTTGAGGACACCTCCAACACGAGTCAGGATCTTTAGGGTACAGCACATGTGAGGTTTTGTCATGTTCTTAAATGGAAGGAGCTGGTATTTACTATGATAAATCCTATAATATGTTGTCCTGGAGTGAAATTGTCACTAAATGAAACTCTTTGTTTCCCTCCTTAGGAATTTACGCATTTGGACTGTTTGCTACGGACATCTTTGTAAATGCTGGACAAGTAGTAACAGGGAACCTTGCACCACATTTTCTTGCACTTTGTAAACCCAACTATACAGCACTTGGATGTAAACAGTATACACAGTTCATCAGTAGCGTACATGCCTGTACTGGAAATCCAGACCTTATCATGAAAGCCAGAAAGACATTCCCATCCAAAGAAGCAGCACTAAGCGTATATGCAGCTATGTATCTGGCTGTAAGTATATTGCACTATTTAATCTCACTGTATTTGTTGGGAGCAAACAGCTCCCAGTGTGAGGGGAGGAGGGAGGAATGGGGAGAAGATGCGATAACTGTTGTCTCATTTTATGTGTGCAAACCTGCTATGAGTTACTGGGAGGCCTTGGAGAACTTGATTCATTGGACTTCATTCTGAGCATCACACACGTAGTGGTTCTCTGAGCCTTGAAAGCTAAGGCAATGCTGAGAGAGGGCTGATTGTCCAAAAGAGCTTAGAGGTTTCGGATAGCCAGGTTTGTTGGGTGGTAAAGAATAAGAGTAAGGATTGCTTGTGACTGGTAGTTGTTCCTCTCCATGTTTTAACCCAGTACAGACTAGTAGAATTGCACATTCTTTGGTGGGGTAAAGCAGGAGAGTGGGGGTATGTAAGTGTCTGATCTCTGCAGGTTTCCCCAAGTCTGTGTCTGTCTCTGTATGCCAGAATTGGTATTTAGAGGTACCTCAGGGCTCACGTGAAGTCCATTTGGCTCTTATTCTGCAATGAGAGGGGCTACAAGACAATAAGCTCTCCTTCCTTCTCTCTGATACAGGGAGTGATGAGCAGGGATGGATTTACCAGCTGGTATTAGAGGTGGTTTAGAGGCTACTGAGAAGTGTGGGGAGGCAGAGTGACTAATGAATCCCACAGAAGTAGCTCTGTGCCTGGCTCAGTTGGGAGTGCATGTCATTCTGGTCTTAGGCAGAAGCACGACTTGTTCTTAAGCAAGCAGCGCATGCCTGTGGGAGGCTCTTCCCTGACCTGTGCTTCTCATCGTAGCCCTTTGGATGGGCTGGGGGCTGCCCTAATAGCGTTAGTGGGAAATGAGACAGTGCGTACATCTGTGGCCAGGCTTGTCCTCTCACTCACTTCTTAGAAGCCCAGACTGGTTTGGGTTGGAAGGGACCTTAAAGCTCATCCAGCTCCAAGCCCTGCCATGGGCAGGGACACCTCACACTGGAGCAGGGTGCTCCAAACCCCTGTGTCCAACCTGGCCTTGAACACTGCCAGGGATGGGGCAGCCACAGCTTCTCTGGGCTCCCTGTGCCAGCGCCTCAGCACCCTCACAGGGAACAGCTTCTGCCTTAGATCTAACCTGANCTGTTTCAGTCCCATCACCCCTTGTCCTGTCACTGCAGTCCCTGATGAAGAGCCCCTCTCCAGCATCCCTGTAGCCCCCTTCAGACACTGGAAGCTGCTCTGAGGTCTCCACGCAGCTTCTCTTCCCCAGGCTGAACAGCCCCAACTTTCCCAGCCTGTCTCCATACGGGAGAAGCTCCAGCCCCTGCTCATCCTCGTGGCCTCCTCTGGATTTGTTCCAACAGCTCCATGTCCTTCCTATGTTGAGGACACCAGCACTGCACACAGTGCTCCAGGTGAGGTCTCATGAGAGCAGAGCAGAGGGGCAGGATCAGCTCCCTGTACCTGCTGGTCACGCTCCTGTTGATGCAGCCCAGCGCACTGGGGGTTTCTGGGCCCAACACACACTGAAGCTCGTGTTCAGTTCATGTTCATGTTCTCATCGACCGCCACCCCCAAGTCCTTCTCCTTGGGCTGCTCTCAATCTCCTCTCTGCCCAACCTGTGCCTGGGATTGCCCTGACCCAGGTGTAGGACCTTGCACTTGGCATGGTTGACCACCCATGAGGTTGGCATTGGCCACCTCTCCAGTGTGTCCAGGTCCCTCTGGATCCCATCCCTTCCCTCCAGTGTGTCAACCGCACCACACAGCTCAGTGCCATCGCAGACACCTTGATCCCACTGTCCATGCCTCTGACCAAGATGTTGACCAGGATTGTACAGTTATTGTATGATGAGCAGAAAGGTCACCACAAACAGCATTTCATTTTATTACAACATAGAAGCTGAGCTACCAGAACAGCACTGATGCCATCTCCAACCAGCTGGTTTTAATGTAAACCAGAACATAAACTGAGCATGCTATTCTGGATTACTGCAGTAGTCGTTGTCTTTAAATAGATGTAATCTCTGGGCAGGACAGAAAGGTTAATTGCTCTTCAAATTGGGTTGAAGAATTGAAATGTTACCTCATGCTCCTGTTTAGTCATCTTCCATATAGCTTTGCACCAGCTTTGGGATCTTTAGTGCCCCTTTGGCCAGATGCTAAAAAGAGGAAAACTTGGAAGTAATTAGTTTTGAAATACTGCCTTTTTATTAACCCAATGTGTATGAAGTCTGTAGCCTGGCAGACAAGTCAGGATTTTAAACCAGAAAATGTATGACCAGAAAGAAACCCCAACCATAACCACAAGCATGATCCAAGTTTCTAAAGTATATATTTCTACCTCTGATTGTTCCAAATGCAGTTCTCTGGTTTTGAGATATCCAAGTGTGGAGAAGCAATGAAGAGTAATAAGAGGAATTGCGAAGCAGGGGATAGAGAGGTCAAGGTTTTGTAGGAAATCACAAGAATAACCTTGTATTGCTTATGCTCTTGGCAGGGTGGGAAGAGACAGACTGGTTCCATGTTAGGTTTGAAAGGTTGGGCAGGGCTTGGAGCAAGCTGCTCTAGTGGAAGGTGTCCCTGCCCATGGCAGGGGTTGGAACTGGGTGAGCTTTGAGGTCCTTTCCAACCCAAGCCATTCTATGATTCTGTATATGAATGTGTGCACGTATATATATGCATATACATATNGCTTGGAGCAAGCTGCTCTAGTGGAAGGTGTCCCTGCCCATGGCAGGGGTTGGAACTGGGTGAGCTTTGAGGTCCTTTCCAACCCAAGCCATTCTATGATTCTGTATATGAATGTGTGCACGTATATATATGCATATACATATTTGTGTGTTGCTTTTGAGGATGTATTTAATGAGCTGACTTTTAATTCCTGATCAATCTGGAATCTGATCCTTGGCAACATGGCAAAGATTCCAACCCCATCCGCAGACTGCCAACTCCTTGAACTTCTGAATATGGTCTTAGGACCACTTGCTTCAAACCTGCAGTACTGACAGTAACATTCACCAAAGGTTCCTTCTTGAGCAATGTCTATTTCAGAGATGTGGATCTTAGTACAGGCAAGTGCTATCTGCAAATAAGAGATGAGTAATGAACTTCTATTCTAACTTGAGGCAAGTGTAAGACTCCTCATAGTATTGTCTTTATTTGGGGAGATATCTAAGGCTTTGCTTCACTGAAACATACCTCTAAATTCGGCACAGGCTATTTTAGACAATATCCAGCATTCTTCATTTTAATTGCTCCTATTTTTCTCATCCATCTGTAAAGTTGGATTTCCACTGTTGCCATGAATCATAGTAACCAAAGGAAACCAACTGTTCAGCTACTGCAAAGCAGGAAGGAAAAGAGGATTAATGCATTTTAAAATAAGAAGTAGGCATTAGCAAAGACTAGTATCTGTCAATGGTAATCAACGCCTATAGCATCGATGGCTTTTGACGGGAATGAGAGTATGCAAACCTTATGCTGTTTGTAGTCATTGCAGTTAGCAGCATCAACCATCAGAACTGTTGTGATCTGTTTCGTGACTTTATAGATACACAACACTGGCATCATTTGACTAAAGCACTGGAAACTGCTCTCAGGACTTCTGAATTCTTACATGCTGCTTAATAAAGTGAATTGCTCTCATGTATTAGCCGGGCTGTAGCCTGCAAAAGTAGGTCCTAGATGCAATATTGGCAGTCCTTAAGGTTTTTAATCCTATTGCGTGGTTGCAGCTAAAAATCAGGGAAGGAAATCCCCTGCTCCAATATATGGGGTCATGTTCTTACACTGTCATTCTGTCAGGGTCGCCGGCCCTGAATAACAGCTTCCTCATCACTGTTCTCTCGAGTAGAAGGTTTAAAGATTACCCTGGTCGTTGCGTGGGCCGTGCTACAACAGCCACTGAGAGCACGGTCACGTATTAGCTGGGATTTCATGAGCCTCGAATCTCTGGTACAAAATGCACGTTCTTTTTTGGTTAGGAAAAATATTTGGAAGCGAGGGAGGGATTGTTCCCAAAGCGTTTCAGCCAGCTGTGCACAAAACACCAGCTTAGAGCTGTAAACAGGCAACAAGCTGATCCTTGCTGAGAGTAAACAATGTCGGACTTGCGTGATTTCGCTCATCAACCCATTTAGAAGCAAAGCCTGTACTTTAGCTACTGATTCCCCTGTCTCGTTCCATCTAAGTGCAGCCACGTCCTTATCTCCTGGCAGCTGTGCACGTTATCTTGTTAACAATAAGTTCCTTCTTTTTTTTTCCATCTAAGTTCTTGAGTCTTCCTCTTTTTCCCCCTCCCTCCTTTCAGGAGTGGGTGGCTGCCATGGTAACTCTGAATTCCTCTCTTGCTCAAAGTACAGCCTTTTGCCAACAATTGTATTGCTAATATTTAGATCTCTCTCTTTTTTTGCCTCCTTTACTTTCCCCTCCGTCCCTGTCAGGAAAGACTTAGCAATGGAAATGCTGAACGGCAGCACTATTGCGAGGTGTCTTCTCTACCCTGCTCCAAACACAGAGACGTTTAAGGATGTATTTCCTGTCTTCTTCAGGCTTTCAGGGTTATTTTTCACAGGGTACCGCAGTCTTCAAACCGAGATGTTGTAAATCTATCCTAAAATGTCCAACCGGGCTGGCTGCTCCTTGGATTTCTCCTTAGGTGGCCGCCCAACTCATCTTAGGTCTTCTCTCTGCTCCGTTTTGCTGGAGTTGGGTTAATAACTTGAGTGCATCTGCTTTTGTTTCCTATCAGCATTGCAGTTTACCCTTTCTCAGCTGGAACAACATCTGCTAACACAGGTATTAAGGCAAATACTGCAAGTTTATGGCATAGAATATAATTGGAGGAGCCACACTTTGATAGACGTAAGCGGGCACAGCCTGGACAATTAGAGGTCTATTCTGAAGCAGCCAAGTGTGCACATACTTGGGTTTTTTCCACAGCTGAGACATAGAAATGAGAAGTCATGAGTCTTCTTTCTTTTTTAGTAGACTTTCTAAAGTGATATATGAAGATTTAGTCAGTCTATTCTCATGGGTTGAAGGACAAGACTAACAGCAGCCCTTTGGTGCTGCAGACCTAGGGGATTGCTACATGGAGCTTAAGACAAATCTGAATTCATTGTAAATTCTCTTATTGCAATGGACAAGAGCAGTTGGCAGCCAACCTCTGTAGGCTGATGTTTGAACTGAGTGCTACTGCCTGCATTTCAGTCCTGCTTTGGATTTGTAATGACAGAGGAGTAGGTTTAATGTCTTCATAATGGACATAGCCCTTAGCTCTGTAGCCTGCTTATGTAGCTTTGTGAATGTGAACCCTTTCTTCGGGGTTCCTCAGGCAGAGCTGGCAGGTAAAGCTGCCATTTTCCTCACTGCAGAGCTCTTCTTGGGGCTATGATCATCTTTCTGCAAGGCTCTAGCTCCTGGCATTCTTCTGTATCATCTTTGCTGTTTACTGTGTTTATAGGTCACTGGGAAAAGACAGCAAGGCAGTGTGGGTCGCAGTGCTGGCAGCATGGTGACATTCAGCTCCCTGTCACTCCTTCATCCAGCTTTGTCTCACCTCTCCTTCATCTTGAAGTGCCTTTTTGGGCAGCTGCTGGAGAGCCATGACAGGCCTTTCTTTGATAAGCTTCAGGGAGTGTTCAGGAGGAAAAGGAATGGCGGAGGCACCTTTATTGTAGAGTCAGCTTTGTTGTCCATTTTCCTGTTAGGGAATCGAAGAATGAACGGATTCTCTTCGCTGCTTTTCAGGGGCAGTGTTAGGAGCAGGGAATTTCTTTGCAGTGTCTGCCACAGCAAGTGAAAGCGTCCGTCGACACTGCTTGTACAGCATATATCATGGGCTTCATAGAATCATAGAGTAGTTCGGGTTGGAAAGGACCTTAAGCTCATCCAGTTCCAACCCCCCCTGCCATAAGCAGGGACACCTCACACTAAACCATGGCACCCAAGGCTTCATCCAACCTGGCCAGGGATGGAGCACTCACAACCTCCCTGGGCAGCCCATTCCAGCATCTCATGTATTGGATGTATTAGTTACTTGCCAGCTGGATAGTAAACTAACATTACAATGGGATTCAGGGATTTATCTGAAGATGTCGGGGTATTCCCTGTCAGTCAATTCTTCATTACAATTCAGTGGCTCAAGAGAATGACCTCTGGAGACTGAATTAGCTTTAGTTAACATTTGGATGTATCTTACAGTCCTGGTACATTGAAGGATACCTCTTTCCTTCTCCAGTTGGTTAGAGTTACAGCTGTGGGGAGCTCCCAGTGGGAAACTTTATAGGAAGGTCCAGCATTTCTAGAGCTTTCTTTTCCCTTTGCCAACCCTGACATTGAAAGCACATCATAAAACCAAAACTCAACAGACATTATATTTGTAGCACTGCCTGCCTGGACCGTGATTCCTTTCTCTTCCTGCTTGTGGCTTCCTGAGTCATTATTCTCTGCCCACTAATGGAATGGTCTTTCTCTTTGACAGTCCCCCAGACCATCTGCTTCAGGGAGGACTGAAATAGCAAGCATAGAGGGATCTTCCTACCTGCATCCCTGGGCCCCAGGCTGATGGAATCAGCTAGGAAAACTAACCTCCCTCCTGGCTGGTGCAGCCAGCCTGACAACTAGCACTGCTGTAATTAGAACAGGGCTCTGGGACCTGTCACCCCTGTGTTTGTGGGCACAGGCATTTGCGTTGGTGAGCATTCTTGACATACACGTCCCGTTCTCCTCTTTAACAGGTTTTGGAATGATTTTGGTTGCAGTAGGTTTGGGACATACTTCATGTGAGTCAGACTTGCAACATGATGCTTTGGGAAGCTTTCCCACTACAAGCTAAATTCCAGCACTATGATTATTCCTTAAATTGTGACCTGAGACAGTCATGTCAGCAGCCTCAAGTTAAAGGTAGCTTCATCTTTGGGGCACTGGTGGTGATTCTGACTCTTTCAAATACCTGTTTGCAAACCCACTTCAAGTAAAGTTCTTCCTTCAATTTATGAGGTTCTCTGAAGATTTCACTTCCATCATCTTGAGGATTGAAGAATAAATGTTTGTGTTTGCCTTAAAAGCCAGTAAATATTGGTCTATAGATGATCTTAAGGTCTTTCCAACCCTAACCATTCTGACTCTGTACCCTATAGAATGATCAGATAACATGCACCTCCTTACATGGCTCTCTGCCACTGGTGTCACCTTTTATACATATTCATACTCAAATCTTATTTCAGGAAGAAGGTGAAGCAATAGCAGAAGTTCTTCAAGAGAAGCTTCACCACTGACCTGATGTCCCAGGACAATGTGGAGGCTGCAAAACCAAGTCCAACTACTGTATTGATCCTTGACTTGACATACAAAATCTCTGCTGCTGGTCTTGCATTGGCTAATTTCAACAACTTCTTTGACTAGGTTCTTCCTCTCCCAGTTTCTGTCCTGAAAAGGAGCTGAGATGGATTTGGGATGATGGACTTGCCATTCCTTCTCACTCATGTTTTAAATCACTGACCTATTTTCTTTTGTTGATACTGCATTTAATATTTATGAAAAGTAAGAGAGGAAAAATACTGTCATCTTTCACGATGCTTCTTTGCTGTCAGTTACTGATCGTGCTGGTTTATAGCTTTTCCTTCCAGCATCAAGAAGAAAATAGCTGCTTGCTTGTAGTTTATTCTTAGTGCAAATCAGATCTGTGAATGAACTGACAGTGTTAATGTATTGTACTAGAGCTGTAAGGGGTGAAGTTTAAGAACGGACATCTGTGAATCCTGCCTTGGAAGAGTCTGCATTTGCTGTGTGGAGTTTTGCAAATATACAGAATTTTCACTTTCAGGAAAAGCTTACCCTGTTTCTATTGAGTCTGTAATAATATTTCCATTTAATACTATTATTACCATCAGTGCTGTCTGTTCTTTGTATAAAAGAACTGAACCAGGGCAAGTTCAGGTTAGATCTAAGGCAGAAGCTGTTCCCCGTGAGGGTGCTGAGGCGCTGGCACAAGG
>NDXB01017731.1:0-11890 GCA_002631895.1 Agapornis roseicollis
CTCCTCTCCTCTCCTCTCCTCTCCTCTTCTTTCCCCTCCTCTCCTATTCTTTCCCCTCCTCTCCTGTGAAACTCTACCTTGTGATATCCATACTCTTCTTTTGATAAATACACACCTGGAAGAATTACATCCTAGACCATATAGGATTTTATGTGGAATATTACTGTTCATTATCAATCTGCAATGTACTTTAAACATGCTGTTTGGTGCTGAAGGTTTGCTCTACCTCTACAGTATGCTGTTTGAAAACAGACAGACCACAGGCATTGGTTCCTTTCTTCTTTGTATTTATTCTTTCTTCATTATAGTGTTAGTAGATATAGTTGAGTTTTGGTGAGCCTACAAGAAAAAGTTATCTCCAAGTAAGGAATTGATTAAGTAGAATGATAGGGTAGAGAAGGCAATTTGGACAGGGTAATATGTCGACAGCATCTGTTCATGTGACCCGTGGACTTCCCTTTGTCATCCTATGCCTGAGAATATATGAAGGGGGCTGGGACGGCAAAGGGACGTTCAACTGTCATCACTGGCATCTTCTCTGACCATTGCACCATCATCAAATGCATTAGAATTGTCATTTGCTTCAGATCTTTCCTTCATATCCTGTGCAACCCTAGATTCATTTTCATAACTACATAGGTAGAAAGATGTAGGTACAGACTTCTTTCTAGGAAAAAAACATGCTTGCAAGTTTAAGTTCTGTCAAATATGCATAAAACTCATAAGTGTTTGAACCTTGATTCATTTCAGATTTTGTTAGAGATTGGAAACTTGGGGCTTTTCATCAAAAGCATTATGATGTTGGTGGATCAGGCACTGGTTACAAACATACTGCAAAAAGGGCTGAGAAAGAACATGCTCTTAAAAATTGTTTTTGAAGCACAGATAAATGCGCAGTTGACTGAGTGTGAGTGGGTTCATAAATTTCTCTCATGGATTTGACTTTCAATAGATAAGTTTATGGAAAACATAATGTGGTTTCATATGACTGATATAAAAATAAACCAACACAGGTAATTTAAGCTCTGTAATATTTGGATGTTTTAGACTTATTGAATTCACTACAAAAATCAGAACAAAGACATAAAACTAAGAATCAGAAATTATTATACTTTTTAGCAGAATTTGTACTGTTCTGTATTTCAGCTGTTGTAGTTTTCTAGAACAGGTGAGAAAGGGATCATTTTCTGAGATTATATAGTTTCAAATATATTGAAAAATATGCAAAATATGACAAGGAAAGGCTCCTCAATATGAAATTTGAGGTAGTAGAAGCTGGTTATGTTATTGTGATAACTTTCTGAAGTGCTGACTACGATATGTGATATTCACATATTCACATCCAAAGGGAACTAAGAAAAGCACCAAGGAAGACTAGACACACTGTGAAACTTACTGAAACTGTAGTTGTTCCTGAGTCTCCTAGGCCATTACCTATAGCTGGCATATTCAGGAAGAGAGAAACCAGTTGGGTCCTATACTGCTGGCCTAGTAAACAGTTGACTGCTAGGACAGATAGATTAAGTTTTAACTGCAAACCATAAAGGTTCTTGTGGATGTGACTTGAAATGTCAGCTTTGAACAACATATTTCCATCCTGTAGAAAGTAACCAAGTGGGTTGCTATGGGCTTATGAGGCTCACAAATCCCAGTGTTTAGTCTTACATAGATTGTTCCAATGTCTTGCCTATTCTGAAAACTCTAAAATTTGTCCTCTTGCAAAAACAGGTATGAAAATTAAAATAAAATACCACAAATTTTTCATCAATTTTTACCTGTTATCATCTTCGTTTTCATTTGGAGAATATTTTAAGAACAATCCAACATTAAATGAAGATATGGTCCAGGTGTCAAGTCCACAGATATGTCAATGCCACATCTGGCAGCACGGCAGATACATCACTAAGTAGATTTAGACAAATGAGAAAGGAGCATTGGACAAATAAATATGACAGTGAAAGTACTGAGATGAGAGAGAAGAGAAAGGAGAACAGACTGGGGTACATGAAATGCAATCTTACTCTTAGTAAAGAGAATTAAAAATAGAGGAGATAAAAGGGGATTATAGATTAGACATAAGAAGACTGAGAGGAAGTGAAAGTGATACTTAAAAGCATACTATAGGATATTAAAAAGGAAATTCGTAGATGAGAATGCAGAACGGAAGTAACCATAACAAGGGGAACAAAGAGAACGAATGCAAATCACAAAAGAAACAATAAAACTGGACAAAATAAAATTCATAACAGTAAATTTTTAAATGGGGTTGGGAAGAATGAAAAAGAGAAAGGAAATTATAGCAGGTGAAATTCAATGAGTCTATGGTAGATGAAGAATAAAATAATAAACTGAAAACCAAAAATAAGTCCCGTGGTTGTAAGCTCCGTTTCATTCTGTCACACATAATCCTTTAAATTTGAAAAGAAGCAAATATTCTTAGAAGTTGTATTGATTTACCAGATCACTTTGGTTTCTCTAAATATAGGGCATATATTGAAGGCTTCAAACAAATGGAAATTCTACTTAATTTATGAAAATAGAAAACTGTTTTTCAGAAAAGGGTAAAATGGTTTCAGGCACCTTCTTAGGAAAAAAAAAAAAAAAAAAAAAAAAAATCTGTCATTTTCTCTGTTCTTATTATTGAACAGTCCTTTCACAGAATAAAATAAATATCTGTCTCATCTTTGTCAAATCTGGAATAGTAGCAACTATTCTGTCTGGAGAAAAAAATGGAGATAAGGCGTGAGGAAAAGGGAGAGCTGACTATCAGAAGTGCAGCTATGTGAAAGTAAGTTTGAGCTGGTTGTGGCATCTCTCTTCATCATCCTGTGAAGGCAAGCTGCATTCCCCTTTTTCCAGTCATGTTCACTTAGTAGTTAATAGTGTAATTGTTCTGGTGGTAATTTACTACAGCTGTGATTTGCTGTAGATCCATGGTACATGCAGTTGATCAAATCTCTTTGCTGTTGGTGCTGATATTTTAGCCAAAATTGTTTCATACACATCAGGAGGTGTTTCCAAAAGGGCCTGAAAATAATAGAAATAATAGCCTGGGGAAAAAAAAAATAAATAGAAAACAAACCAAAACAAACGAAACAAACCAACAAAAAACAAAGAAACAGACAACAGAAAAAAACCTCACCACACACACCACACAACAGTCTGTAATGTTGTTTCAGTGTAACCTGACAAGAAGGATCGGTATTGTTTCAGGATGGTCTTTGTTATTACTTAGCCCCTCTGAGGCAGTTGGGACATTAGGCAGTACCACATGGATGTCCAGAGGTGATACTGGGCAAACTTTTTAAAGACTGCTGTGCATCCAAAACTGTTTTATGTCTATTTGAGCAGCATTTACCCTGTGGTTAGACACACTCTATTAACAACCAAAAAACATTATCTGTTGACTCTGTATTTCAGTAAGGCAAATATTAGTTCAGAAATTAAAAATTATATTCCTCAAACTTTTAAGATCATGCTGGGGGGATTTTTACTTATTAAAATTCCAGAGCATATTTCATTGTTTATTCATTTTGTGTAAATACTAGGATATCCAAGTGCTACATAAAATGTTTCTGAAAGCCACAGGGTTTATGTGGTGTGTTTCTTTCAGGCTTTGCTGATGAAATATGCTGTTGCATATTCTCCTAGTCCTATGAAATATAGTAATGACCTGGAAGTTAGACTTTTAAGACAAGACTTCTTGAGCTAAGGGCTTTCTTTGTTTTTTGATTTTGTTTTTGTTTTTTTTTTTAATTCCCAACTTCTAACTTGTTTTTCAAGACAGCATAAGCCTCATATTCCTCAAAAAAATCAGAAAGATACACTATTTTGCCTTGTTTCAAATACGAATGATTAATAAATGCCCATTAGTTTATTTCCACTCAAAAACCGTAGTTTATCTTGCATATTTCAGTTAAAATCAAGATCAGATTTTATCAAATTATAGTTCAAAACTGCCAAAAAATATTGCAAGCACATGCAGATTCTTGTTGAGCTTCAGAACACTTTGTCGTCCACTGAGAATTAAATGGGATTTTCTACTGAACTCTCCTGATAAACAATCCTGAATTGTATCCTTATCTGCTGAGTAAGTAGCCTGTACGTGAGAAACACATAATCTGTTAGATGCAATTAAGGACTTGCTATACTGGCACTTGCTTAAGGATTAAAGGCTCACATGTGCGGGGTGGCATTGGTGTTTCTAATCCTAGTTAGTAGAGTCACATATATAAATTTGTAATTTCTTGATTTTTTTATTTATTTTTCATAAATATGGGATTCAAATGCAGTTTAGTTTTACTTCAGTGTTACACATCCCAGACATTTGTAACAATCAGTGAGAATCAAACTAAAATGGCTAGGATTAACCAAATTAAAGTGAGGATTAAAATACCTATTGGTAATGGAGTTGTATTAAGTGCATTCAGAATTCATTTATGTTAAGATTAAATAAACCTCTGAAAACAAGTTTCAGGGCCAAGTTGCTAAAAACTTGCATTTTGAAGGTTCTAGTTTTGATCATCATATCATACAGTTCTGTGTGAAAGTGTATGAGGAGTATCACGTCTGTAAGGGGAGGGATGATTACCTTCAGTATTTGAAAACATATTCCATTTTGCTTTACAGTGCTGGCCACTTGCCTTTACATTTATTGTTACAGTGACTAACACTTAAGCCAGATATCCAAGAACTGGGCCCTTAAATGATAGACTAGGCTGCAACTAGAAGTGGGATTGTGTCATGCCCGAGAGCAACAGAATTGCTGTTTAGCAAGAGCAGCAGTTTGTCAGAGAGGAGAAAGGCACCAGCACAGGGTTAGTGAAACAACCTTGAAACTCAGGGAGTTTTAACTCCAGAGGTGTGGGCAGCACAATGTTCCTGAAGTCATATGTGCAAAGGAAGCTATGATCCAGATTAACTAGCACCTAGTCAGAAAAGCAAAGGTCAGAGAGAATCATTTCTTAATATCTTTGGGAAAGCTTCCTTGTGATGAAGCATCATTTTCCATCGTCTGGAACAGCATTTAAACCAAACAAAACCAACCAAACAAACAAATAAAAAAAATACTGGGAAGGCAGGAAAATCTGGAAGAAACAAAGGTCCTCATTACATAAAATTGCATGTGATAGGAAAAGCTTAAAATTATCTGACTTTGCATGCAAATTAATTCTTTTTCTGCACATGAAAGGATATAAAGATTTGAGTTTCAGGAAACCTCAGGGCATTTATGTTAAACAACCTGTGCAAAATGGTCTATATACTGTGCAGCTGCAAGCACTTGCAGGCGCATTGAGATGTATACAGCTATTGGTTTAGATTTTTGGACTTCTATTTTATTACTCTACTGGTTGGCTCCTAAAAGAGCCTAGACTTTACCCCTTACAAACGCCATTGCTCTAAAAGAATTTTGCATGTATAAAGGTATCTGTTGCCCACAAATGGTAAACCTTTTGTAGGATAAAACACAAGTTAAGAG
This sequence comes from Agapornis roseicollis, assembly GCA_002631895.1. NCBI lineage: Eukaryota > Metazoa > Chordata > Aves > Psittaciformes > Psittacidae > Agapornis > Agapornis roseicollis. The sequence goes on from NDXB01017731.1 coordinate 5,480, forward strand.
GCCAAAAGCAAATCTGAAACCTGTCATAGAAACTTTCTACTGCTAGGAATCCATTATCTCATTACTTCAGTTAAGCATGAGACAACCTATGATGTAATAACTAGTGGAGAAAGCTGCTAATTTATGTACCCCACTGTCTGCAGTACATCTAGCATGAGGAATATTTAGTAACCTGTTGACCTGGAGGGTGGTGCTGTGCAAAACTGTAGAGCCCCCTTGATCATGCAAATATTTCATGATGAACTGATGAGTCATTCCAGCTCAGTGTTGCCTTACACATCCCTCTACACAGCTGTGGTAGGCTCACAATTTCTTGGAAGGGTGAGAATTCTGTTTCCACATTGCACAGATGAGCAGAGGGTTAGACTGAGTGCACATGCGTTGTGCATAGGTTCACGGAAGCTTACTTTTCCCACCTCTTGGCACAGCTTGGGCTCACTGCGTTTGGCCACAGTAACTCTGTCTTATGTCCACCATAAGCCTTGAATTCTTCTGTTGCATCCCACTTCTGGAGAACTTGTACAGCTGCACGCTGTGTGGGAAATGTGACAGATTTCCAGCTGTACACCGGTTCTGTACCCACCACTATGGAGTACCTGCTCCACTGGGACAGCCACGGGCCCCAACATCCCGAACAAATCCAAATAATTAACAAATTCTGCAGCCAGAATTTCCAGGTAGAATATGAATGTAGGGGAACCCACTTGTCTGTCCTGATGAAGGAGAAGAGGTGGCCAGTGGGATATCAGCTTAGATGAACCTACTGTCACCCAGTGTTAAGATGCAGAAATTAGGGACATTTCTGGCAAGGATAGTGAACTGGAGCCTCTTAGTTTTATTTGTGCTGATCTCAGGGGTGAACTTAGAAATAGTATGCAACATACTCATATGTCCCAGTTACTCCTATAAGCACACTTTAAAACATGAGTAGTAAATGCATTCTGTAGTAAATGAGGCATTTTATTCACTTACTGGTCTATAAAAAAGTGGGTTACTCATGTTTAGGTCTTCATAAAAAGAATTAGTAATAATTTATAAGACAGTTGTAAATTATTTATAAATATACTCACAATCTAAAATATTCATGTTTTTCCAAGAACTGGGAAAACAAAGTAGGGCTTCTGCAAAACATGGTAGATTTTTTAAAATCCCTTTTCACAGAACAAAGACTTTATGCAAGGGTTCTTTTTGCTTCCATTTCCAAATTCATTTCTTCTAGTTTGCTATTTTAACTTACATATTCATGTACTACCTCTATGTCTGTGGGAAATAGGATTATTTATTAACATGAAGGCCTACAAGTTGCCACTGATGTTCATCAGGACAAATATTCTGGTATGTATGTACTCTGTTGAAATCACAATTGCCAGAAAGTCTCTCACTGGCTGTTTTGCTGGCCACAAAGGCAATAACACAATAATGAAGCTTTAGGTTGACTGTATAAATCTTTTCTGCAATATTCCAGTCTAATTTACCATACTGCACCAGCAATATCCATAGTAGCTGACAATGTGAAACACTTAGCAATCTAGTCTTACCTGCAAAGATCTATGCTTATTGAAATGCTGCAAATAGAAGTTATTTTTTTAGAAATTAAGATAATGATGAGACTCAGAGAAGTGATTTTAACTCTGAGGTCTTTGGTCCTATTCATCTTCTTTTTGAATGAGCCATGATATGAAATGAAATGAAAATAAAAACACTGTTTTGTCTGTATTCTATTAATTATGTCATAAAATACTACCTGGCTTTTATTTTTTTATGTATTGGAAATGCTAAGATCTCAGTATGTGAGATGGAGATGTTCTTAAATGAGAAAGTCATGTGAAAATTTGAGTGAGATGTTTCATACATACCTGCTCTTGAATACAAGCTGAATATTTCCTTTGAAAATCTGAGGGGACAAAAATATCTCTGGCTTACAAACTGTTTTCAATAACACAGAAAAAAATTCTGAGACCATTATAAGTAGACCCTTACCATCTTGAAACATTTTAAAGCTTAGCACTAAGTTGACATCTTCTGGATGTGTGCTATGAGAAAGCAACCCCAATGTTGCAGTCCAGTTGATATTGTTTCATTTCTGACAGTCTCAACTTAAGCAAGAAACTCTTATTATAATGATGATGTCCTTGACTTTGCAAGGAATGTATTACCTTTCAATTTAGCATTTCACCTCCTAGCCTGACATTCTCCTTCTGAATGAAGTTGCAGAAACAAGAGGCTCCCTGTGGATAAATCAGACACTTCTAGTCCATTTTTTGCAGACCATTGTACACTGTGCACGCACAAGCTGAAATAGTGCTGTTGTGGAGAATTCATGACTCTTGCATTTCTAACGGATCTAAAAGGAAAAAGTTGATTACCGGTTAAAGTGAAGTCCATCAGCTAGTGTCTTCCTAATCACTGAAGTTTTTCTACAGAATCATAAAATGGTTTGGGTTGGAAGGGACCCTCCGAGGTCATCTAGTCCAACCCCCTGCAATGAGTAGAGATGTCTTCCCTTAGACCAGGTTGTTCAGAACGACCTCCAGTCTGGCTTTGAATATCTCCAGGGCTGAACATCTACCACCCCTCTGGGCAACCTGTTCTAGTACTTTACCACCCCCATTGTAAAGAAATTTTTCGTCATGTGCAGACTGAATCTCCCATCTTTTAGTTTAAAACTATCACCTCTCATCCTATCACAACAGGCACTGACAAAAAAATTTCTCCCCATCTTTCCTGTAAGCCTTTTTTAAGAACTGAAAGGCTGCAAAAAACTGTCCCTGTAGTCTTCTCTTCTCCAGCTCTGTCAATTTTTCCTCATAGAAGGGGTGCTTCATCTTTCTGATAATTTCTCTGGCCCTTCTCCGGACCCTGTCCAACAGGTCAATATCTGTCTTGTACTGAGAACTCCATATGGAGCAGACTAGATGGGCAGAGTCACCCTCCCTTTACCTGCTGGCCACACTCCTTTGGATGCAGCCCAAGATATGGTTGGTCTTCTGGGCTGCGAGGACACACTGCCAGCTCATATCCAATCCTTCATCCACCAGCACCCCCAGATCCTTCTCCTCTGGGGTACTCTCAATCCCTTTATTCCCCAGCTGGTGTTGATACTGGAGGTTTGCCCCAGCCAAGGTGCAGGATCCTGAATTGGCCTCATTGACTCTCACGAGGTTCATATGAGCCCACCACTTGAGCCTGTCCAAGTCCTGCTGGATAGCTTCCTGTCCCTTGGGTATGTCGACTGCACCACTCAGCTTCGTGTATTCTGCAAACTTGCTGATGGTGCACTCAATCCTTTTGTCTATGTCATTGATCAAGATATGAAAGAGTACTGGTCTCACTGTGGACCCCTGAGGGATGCTACTTGTCACTTGTGTCCATCCAGACATTGAGCTGTTAACCATTACCCTCTGGATGTGGCCATCCAGCCAATTCCTCATCCACCAAACAGTCAACCTATCAAATCCCTCTCTCCAGTTTAGAGAGAAGGGTGTTGTGGGGGACTGTGTCAAAGGTTTTACACAAGTCCACATAGACAACATCCATAGCCCTTCTTTTGTCCACTGATGTTGTAACTCCACCATAGAAGGCCTCTAGGTTGGTAAGGCAGGACTTGCCCTTGGTGAAGCTGTGCTGGCTGTCTCAAATCACCGCCCTGTCTTCCATGTGCCTTACCACGGATCCTAGAAGGCTCTGTTCAATGATCTTCCCAGGCACAGAGATGACAGGTTGGTAGGTCTCAGCATCCTCGTTTCTACCCTTTTTTAAGATGGATATAATATTGCCCCTTTTCCAGTCACTAGGGACCTCGCCTGGCTGCCATAACTATAGAATCATAGAATCATAGAATCATAGAATCATAGAATCATAGAATAGGTAGGGTCGGAAAGGACGGTAAGAACATCTAGTTCCAACCCCCCTGCCATAAGCAGGGACACCCCACACTAAACCATGCCACCCACCAAAGGCTTTTTCTAACCTGGCCTTAAACACTACCGGGAATGGAGCACTCACAACCTCCTTGGGCAAGGAAAGGTCTCACAAGCTTAACTGGAAAGAATTTCTTCCTTATATCCAATCTAAACCTCCCCTGTTTAAGTTTGAACCTGTTACCCCTTATCCTATCACTACAGTCCCTAATGAAGAGTCCCTCCCCAGCATCCCTATAGGCCCCCTTCAGATACTGGAAGGCTGCTATGGGGTCACCACGCAGCCTCCTCTTTCCCAGGCTAAACAGCCCCAACTTTGGAGAATGGCTTGGCAGCTACATCAGCCAATTCCCTCAGGACTCTGGGGTGGATCTCATCAGGTCCCATAGACTTAGGTATGTTCAGGTACCTCAAATGGTCATGAACCTGATCTTCACTTAGAGTGGGGAGGCACTTCTAGAAATGTACTTTCTAATTTTTCCTCCTCACTAATAAAACACTATGTTTTTCTAAACAAAAATTATTTATGGGAAACAGTAAAAATTACAAAGAAAAAAAATTAAATCTGTTTGTTGAAACTCATGGAGCACTTCCAAAAGAAAATGAGAAGCAGAAATCAACTTTGTTTTTAAAATATTTTGTTTCAGAAAGACATCTACAAGAATAATTGAGTTACATTTCTATCTGAAACTTACTCATATATGATAAATTAAGGTTTACATGAGTTAGGTTTTTTAGCCTCATTGAAGTTGTTCTACTATCCTCAAATTAGAGGTTGTTTTCATGTTGGATGTGTTCCTGCAGGATCGGGGGAAAATAAAATGCCATCTGATTAACCACACTGAAAAACACTTGCAGAGAACTGCTATATGCCATGCAACTGTTGACTAACCATGATTATTCATACTTTTAGAATTACATATCTGCTCAATATCTAGCAGAATACATCAGGACTGAACAAATTTCCAGTAGACTGAAGAAACCTGCTTTAGGAACAGTTTGAGATACATAAGGTGACTGCATCTGTAATGGTTTTTGAGCATCACTCCAAAGTCAGCAAGTTTTTCTCTTTTAGTCATACAAGGATGTGAAGAATTCATGCCTCTGATAGCCAGAAATCTTCTAAACTCCTGCGAAACTATAAATGGCCAATGTGCTGTATGTCATGGGGGTATTCAGACATATTGTCTTTTCACCCTTCAATTCAAGGAAGATGAGCCAAACCCATCTAATTTTGTCTTTTAGGATGGGGTCTTGATTTTCCATATGCTCCTTCTGGCTTTTTCCTCCATTTGTTCCAGTTTGTTCTTTCTGAACATGGGTGAGCATTATTACAGACAGTATTTTGCATGGAATTTCATGAGTGCTACATTGGCACTGATGTACCCATATTTCCTACTGAAAATGCTTTGCTGTGTGATCCTGGAAGGATCATATGTGCTTTCTTTGTGGTCTTGATATACCGAAGACTCAGTTGTCCTGTGATCAGCTGGATGATACCTTTCTCTTTTCTAGTATTTCTTCCTAATGAGTTCCCAGTTTACAGCAGAATTCATTAATCATCAAGTAAGTTACTTTGCATCTTGCACTATGAACTTTCTCTATTAATTCTTATTGTCATCCAGGCCCTATTTGACTCATTACCTAGAATACTTCTTAATATTATCTTACTAGAAGATGTCACTACCAGTTTTACTTCTTGTTTCAAAGTCATTAATAATAATGATAGGTTCAAACTGAGTTTTTCAAGACACTTTATTAGTAGTACTGTTCCACATACAATTCTACCCATTAGTTAATTATATACATTCAAAACTGTGCACTTATATTCAGCTTTGCTAACAATTTTATATCTGGCTTTATAGAAAATATTTTACAAATTACCACCTTTGGTAAAGGTTAGGATCAGGCTTTTAAACACAGCACTGAAGGGGGGGTTTTGGGCCATAATGAAAGAAAGTGGGCCCTACCAGTCAGTTTCCAAAAGAAAACACTGCAGTGTGAAAGAGGAATGCTAATTAAAGTTTTCAGCTAGTTTTGGGCCTCCTAGTCAGAGTTCTTGTTAGAGCTGCCCTGTGTTCAGTCTTTTGAGCAAGGACTGAAGCTAGAACAGTGAAGGGAAGTCCTTATTTAACTACCAAGAGTTTGTATCTTAAAAAAACTACCAACTGAACTAAAATTGGTGTATTTGCTGTAGAGTGTGGTATAAAGAAAATCTATTAAAAAAGCAAGTACCCATAGAAACTTGAAAGAACTTGGTAACATTAGAGTAGCCAGACCAGCAATAATTAAATGGTAAAATAACTCCTTCCAATTCTGTATTAAAATTTTAACTGAAGAGAGTCTCTCATCAGCCACCATGTGATTATGTTGGGAAGTATCATAAAGAAAAATATTCCACACCAAGAATTTTATTTTTATTTTCACAAAAAAAAAAAAAAAAAAAAAAAAAAAAAAAAAAAGGGTGGGGGGAGGGGAAAACAAAAAACAA